>APFE031374499.1:32696-46680 GCA_000404065.3 Pinus taeda | reverse complement strand
CTCTTTCCAATTGTTGTGGTGCTGCTCTAAAGAAGGTGTTGCTCTTTGTATCCTCATAATGTGCTATCATTTCCTCCGTGAAAATTGACCACGTAACAAGTTTTTTACGAGAACAAAGCCCTTATACCATAAAAATTGATCCGGTTCTAAATATGAAGATGAAATACATACATTTTGTAACAGTTGTACACCATGTAGATCAAAATATTGCTCCATCTGACGTATCCAATTTACCGGATCCTTGCCATCAAACTTCCTCATCTTGCTTTTTCTTGATTTTAGGAGCTCACTCTTGAAATGCCTGTAACTATGTACTTTCATATCTTTAAGCTCTGAAACTATGACCTCTAGTAATCCTCTGTGTCCTCTTTCCAATGCCACCAGTCTGACCCCAATTGGATTCTCCAATGAGGAGTTATGCTAAATCTCCCACGGTGACCTGATTATAGACTAGTTCAGTAGAGCGAACTTGTATGAAGTGCCACGTGTCACTGTTTCAACCTTTGACTCTGAAAAATATATCAATAAAAACTACAGTCCGTCCTCTTTCTGTAACTTCTTACGAAATTTCAATCCGATGCTCAGAAAGAAAGTTATGACGATTTTTCCCAGGTCACCTGTTTTGAGTGTAGTTCAGGAGTCTGCAAAAAGGCCAACTTCCTCAGATCATATCTCCGAAACTATCAAGCGAACAGCTCTGAAATTCGGACCCAAAGTTCAGCGTCAATTCTTCTCAAATGGGTTTTTTTTTTGACTTCTGAAACGTCACAGAAAAAAAGTTATAGCGAAAATGCCACGATGACCTGTTTGGAGCAGCGAAACCCTAGAATCCAAAGCTCTGATACCAAATGTTATGAAACCAGCTCAAGAAAAGATAGAAAAGATAGATCAACGAATTAGAATTCAGCCTCTTCGAGGGGGCAACCTCCTTTACATTACATAAATGAACAATTCTTGGATGATACAAATGAAAAGACCTCCTTTCTATATATAGGAGTCTAAGGGGTCATAACATAACCAGAGCTGACATAACAATAATAATGTAAGGGCACAATAATAATAATAGTGGCTTCTATGGGGCACAATAGTAACAATATGGGCACTACATGGGTACATCAATATAATAAGTGGGTTGTATTAATAACAATAAGGGGTTACACTAGCAGTATAGGGGCCTAACACATCGTCACACTAGAGGACTAAAGGGGATATAAATATGCAATATCCTACTGAATTTTGTCATCATAACAAGAGGAAGTGAAGGTCAAAGGATTGTTTGGGAAGGTGAAAATTAAAAAAATGGAAGTTGGCGAGATCCAAGAGTTCAAGGGAAATTTTTTGTAACACAACGTGTGTGGAGCTAGTTTCATGTTTATATGTCAAGCAAGGAGATGATTTCTTTTGAAGGTGAATAATTTAGTCCAATGACAGATGGACAATGAGAATGGTAGAAGAACTATGTATTGTGACTTTTGCAGTTAAACAAATTATGAAGTTGGAGATTGGTGCACAAGACCGTCTGAAGTGGAGACATAAGACCATAAAAATGATGGAGGCACAAGGTATAACATATAGGGAATGCCTGGAGCAGGATTGTGATTGTTTTAATATTTTTAATTCACCTTGGTATAAGTTTAAGTTGTAGGATTTTAGAGGAACAATATTGTGGCTAATTCAAAAGGGCAACAGTTAACAAAAAACTAATTATGTGAACATATCACAACAAGGTAAGGTTTGGGACCCTAGTGAAGCAACAAAACATCTAAAACAAGCCCAAGACCATAGGGAGCATGAAGTATGAGACTCTGGAAAATTAGGAGCTATACCAAAACCACAATGGAACCAAGCTTGGGAATAGAAACAACGCTTTGTGTGGTATCCAGGAGGAGAAATAAATTGGAAAATTATGACCAGGAGGTCATGTTATTTTTTTTCCAAGGAATTATGATACAGGTGCATCACCCCTATGAAATTCATTTTCTTTAGAACCGAAAAGAATCCTGAAATTTCCTTCAATTTGTAGTTGTAATATTTAGAAGTAGTAGATTTCATGTAAAAAGAAGTGTCCTACTTCTAGAAGAAGCCATGATCCATGCTTTTTAGTATGTTCATTGATTTGGGCCAATCAAGCATTTTCCAAATGTAACAAGTCATAGTCAAAGACTTGGGAGTTAGTAGAGGGACATGTGTAGATTATTTAATGTGTTTAGGTTTCCCTATTCATTGGGATAGATTCTAGAATAGCCTAGGTGTGAGACCTTGTTGGTAGAGTTGCTCTCACCGACTGTTGGGAATCTTCCCTTGTAAATAGTTTATTATGACTATTTTTTTTGTAGGAAGCAAAATAGAAGGTAGGTAGAGGTGGAGAGTTAGAGAGGCCCCGAGAGGTGAGCTCAGTGAATTTCTGGGCAGTGAGTTCCACTAAAATCCTCTATGTATATATATTTCTTCTGAAGTAATAGAAAAAAGCTCGCTTTCTCCAATTTGAGTTCCCCTATGAATGTGAGTTGAAGTTTTCATTTATGATTAGTGTAATTCTCCAAGACTCCACCAATGATGAAATTAAGCTTTTCTGGAAAGGTCCAGGGTCATGAGTCGAGAGGACTCGAGTACTAAGATCATTAGGAATTTCTGTAAACACTTATTGTTTGAGGTGAAATGGAAATCTAGTCTTTCTCTAGTCGATTCACATGTTCTTATTGATTGCATATATATTGATGACTACGAGGAGTGGAAAACATCCATGCAATAAGGAAATTGGAAACCCCTATTCGAGTTAAGCATAGGGAATTGAGAAATCACCCATCTCCAAGCATTGCAATTCAATGTAAACTATAAAAAAGGGGAAATCGTGTTGGAAAAGTGAATAAATGAGGAAGTAAGGCCTTCAGCAATAGTTAAGTGCGCAAACAAAAGGAGGCTGACCATAACCTTGTTGTAGGTCCTGACCCCGTCTTGGGCGGGACCCACCAAAGAAGTTGGTGTGGATGCTAGTGGGCGAGCAATCGAACGGATTTTTGGATGAAGGGAAGAATAGTAGGAGGTCCTCACTCTTGACCGCCAGAAGACCCCGCAATTTTTTTTGTATTACGTTGAGTTTATAACGGGAAAATACAGTGATGTGTGGTTTGACGGTTGGGTTCATTGGGTGGAAACCCGCGAGGCCACTGTTCAAATCTCATTGAGTATAGTGTCATGTTATGATGTGCAGCTCAAGGAGTAGACTCCCCTTATTCGTGAGTCTCAGTATCATAAGAATTCAGTATATCTGGTTTGCAGGTGCTTATATGTACACCTAGTGTTATAGTGGCAGCTACGAGGGTTGATCCTAGGTATCCCTTAGATTAAGCCTCACAGTTACCGATTCACCATGTTGTTAAGGAAAAAAAAAGTTTATAACAGGCAAAAGAGTCGTGGAGAATTTGGGTTCGAGCTTATAGAATGGTGCACCAACATAGTTCGTAGGTAAACAAAATGAATTAAGGTATGGGCAATTTTGATTTAAATTTTGGGGAACACGCCTTCTGCTATGTCAAAAATTTCAAAAAAAAATGTTAAGTCTTTCTAATTTTTTTTTTTTTTTTCCAAATTTTTGAAAAAAAATGATATTACAAAATAGTTTATTATAAAAACTTTAACACAATGAGATTAAAAATTTTAAGATAATTTTGAAACATATTATCTTGTTCTTAGGAGGTAAAAACACTTAGCGAGTTACAATTGTGTGGTTTTCATTTTATTTAACAATGCAACACTATGTTTATTATGGAATTTTTGAAAATGGTATTTTAGTAAATTATCATTTTTTATATTGTTATTAGTTTAATAACTTAAATGAAAAAATAAAAATATATTAACAAAATAATTTGAAATAAGAAATTGTTAAAACATAATATTTATTAAAACTTTATTTTGTATAGTTCATTTTATTGTAAAATTATTTGTAGTGAATCTTGATATAATAATTTTTGTGAGCAACTCTCTTAAAGGTTGTTATAGATTCTACAATGATATTGTAAAAAAATAAGCTATCTAATAAACATTTTTATCAATGTCTTTCACTGCAATCATTATCTTTCTACCTAACCATTGGTGTATTTGAAAGTATTTTATCAATATCATATATATAATAACAAAATCTTTCGGAAAAAATCACATAGGAGTAATATCGTCGACGCGTTTCGAACCATCCAGTGTGGTTCATCTTGTCCTGAAGATGAACCACACACTGGATGGTTCAAAACGCGTCGACGATATTACTCCTATGTGATTTTTTCTGAAAGATTTTGTTATTATTAATATGGATCACAGAAGTCAAAACTCAGAAAACGTCATATATGTTGATTTACTTATACTTCTTCATTTTGTTGCAGGAGTTTTTCGCCTTTACAAATATAGATCTTTAGGTTTCTTGGGTTTCTTGTTAGTGAACAACGATATCACACACTAGCATACCCTCTTAAAATAAGTATTTTACCATTTATTATATTTATAAAAGGAAAAATAAATGTTGCAACAAAGTTACTATCCAACCTTGATGAAGAAGTAATAAAAGAAGTTGTAATCCAAACTTGGGGTTCATGTGATCTTTTCACAATTTTCTTATAATTTGTAGTAGTTATATGACATAGTTCAATTTCTACACTTGGGTTTTATTCTAGGAAATTTATTTGAATCATGACGTTATATCATCTTGTTGTTTTAGAGTGTAAAGCTTGAAGAAAGGATTGCACTTCAAAGGATATGATCCCTTTAAGGCATGAGAGATTCAAAGTTAAAATGGATTTATGTTGGTGTTAGTAGCGTTATTTATATAACTAATATTGGATTGTTTTTTTCATTTGATTCATCAAAATAACCATTTTTCTTGTAACATTGTAATTTCAATATCGTATCCTGTGACACTTATGGGTGGTTTACACAATGAACCTAGTACAAACAACATGCATTTGTGCAATATTAAAGAACACTCTCAATTTCACTAGATATTAAAAAATATCTCTTAAAACCTTTTCTCTAAACCTTCATCCCGATATACCATTGTAATAAATGACCTCTTCTTTAGATAGATATCTTAAGTGTCCATGTTTTTTATTAAAAAACATCTCTTAAAACCCTTTTGTGAAACTCCATCCCAATATACCATTGTAATGAATGACCTATATTTTAACTAGATATTTTAGATGTCCATGTTTTTTATAACATTTTGAATGTCCTATTCATTTCTACTCCTAGTATGATAAGAAGATGTAACTCTTATGAGCCTTGGATGATGATTATGCAAACTTATGCACTACTCCCTTTTTCTCCTTTCTTATTTTATATGAATGACTTGATTATAGAGTATATGGATATTCCAATAACATTAATTGTTTTCTATCAATAAATGAGGTCAAAAAGACCCAAATTACCGAAACCATTCCTCTTCTCTTTTTCCAATGAAGCACCCAAGGAAAGACATTGATCGTAGAGAGGTTGACGTTTGAGTTATCAATATATTAGTGCTTACATCACACTCCATCAATGAAGAAAAACCGTTTCTAAAAGTTACAAGTCCATATAACTATGACCCTTTATTTGCTTCTACCCAATGGGGATTCATTACAAAGTCCTTCCACCAAGCATATTTTTAATATATTAGTGATCTGCACATGATTTGTAATGAAACTTTTGATCTCCTAGGGCCTTAGATTGATGGGAGAATACATCCAACATGAATTTTCATAAATGTGGACCAATTTATTATAAAGCAACTTATTAAATTTACCCTACACATCTACGTCAATACCTTATTCTAAATATTATCTTCCACTCCTTGTATCCTCCAAAATTGAGAAATTTCTAATATGTTAAAAGTATCACTTCATCTTTGTATATTAATTTTAAACATAATCTCTCTCCCTCCAATTCTCAAATATCTACATATTTTTAATATATTAACTTCTAATACTAAATAATGTATTACTTTTATTTTTTTATATTTTAAACCTTCTGACATAAACTTTATTAATTAATTAAACCTAAAATATAATCTTTTACACTATTATATTTTTTCCAATTTTTCCCTCATTTAAAACATTAAAACAACTTAAAAATGAAATCACCTTCTCGTATACATGTAATAAAAATAAACTAAAATTCGACATAACCTCTATTATATATGAAGGCTCGTAAAACAACTTGAAACTTGCAACACCCTCTTGTAAACTTACCATATGACTGAGTTCATTCATATCAAAAATATAATATATTATATCGGGAATAATAATCTCACCAAGCATTTGGTTTACATAATTACAATATGAGCATGATTCAATTACATTATAGAGGAACTTATCACTTTACACTATTTGCAGCAATTGACTCAGCCTAATGATAAGTAACTCATTCGAATTGTCGATCGGATGTTGCCAGAGAGGAAGGTACTTTCATGTTATGGTCAGACTTATTACACAAATCTAATGAGTTCCAGCATGATAATAGAAAATTTATAATCCTCGGCAGGCACTCCATAAGCAATGAGACAAGCATAGGCCAATGATGAACCGTTGAAAACTTTTTATATAAAACAAAGTAAAAAGAAGGAATGACCAGCTTTTCAAGCAAATTGGAATAAGTAGAATAGTTTACTCTCAACCTTACTCAAAATCATACTAGACACGGAATAGATTACATGGAATTAACAGACTAACAGTATTTCCTGTTTTAGCTACACATATATACAATGAAATGGAATGCTGAACTTTGACTGTTACCACCACTGTTACACAGATATTTACAATACATTAAAATATTGAACTTTCACTGTTGCCAACATTGCTGCTGGTGGTAGTACTTGTACCAGCCCCACCGGTCAAATTTGAGCTGCTCAGCAATCTCTGAAATGATATTTGACTAAATTCTGACCTTTGAGTATCAAGAAAAGTATCTCGAATGCTTTCCAAAGCTCCCACAATGTCCATCATATTCGGCCGTTTTTGAGGAGATTGTTGTGTGCATGACAAACCCACCCTTATGAGTTGACCGAGACACATCAGAGTCTTATCTTGTTCGGTTTTAGTTGTGGCACTATTATTCAACAGACTGCTATCTACCACTTCTACCAGTTGATTTGGAAAACCACTACTGGTCCATGTTTTCAAGTCCATTCCTTCTGTAAACAAGTTATGGGTTGGTTTTTTCCTGGTGAGCATCTCTAATAGCACTATTCCATAGCTGTAAACATCACCTTTTGTTGTGACTTGTCCTCCTAGTCCATATTCTGCATTTTCACAATTTCAATTAAGTTGTATTATTCACAATTTTAAACAAAATAGAAAACTAAAAGAAAAGGTTTAATATGCTATCCACTTTGAATTATACCTGGGGGAATGTAGCCTATGGATCCTTTGAGAGCATGTGTAGAAATGAAAGCTGATTCCTCTGAATTTGCAAAACACATAGTAGCAATTCCAAAGTCTATTAAATATGCTGTGAGATCTTCTCCAAGAAGCACATTGCTGGGTTTTAAATCACAGTGAATCACTTGCATGAAACAATGATGATGGAGATAAGCCACACCATTTGCAATGTCTATTGCTATATTCAACCTTTGAATCAAAGTCAAAGCACTTGAATCTTTTTCACCATTGGGATATAACCAATTTTCTAAGCTTCCATTTGCCATGAATGGAAAAATCAAAGCTTTGAAGTCCAAATCTGAATAGCAGGTTATGATTTTAATCAAATTCCTGTGTCGGACTCTGCTCAAAACATTACACTCCTTGTCAAAACTCTTTTTTGCTCCTTCATTTTCCAAATTAAGAACCTTGACTGCAATAATTGTGCCATCATTCAAAACACCTTTATAAACTTTACCAAAACTGCCCACTCCTAACAAGTTGGAGTCACTAAATTCATCAGTTGCAGTAACAAGCTCCCTGTATGAAATTCTTTGGTGCCCCACATTCAAAGACCTCACACCCTGCCCCACATTCAAGGACCATGCACCCAATAGTCTCCCATGATTTAGTCTCCACAAAATACGCAGAAACAAACAGCATAGAACAATAGTTATAACTGCTCCAACACCTATTATTACTCTTTTGAAATGAAAGAGACTTTTATGTTCATTAGCAGAACAGGTTGACAAACCTACCCAACTTCCACACAAACCAACATTTCCCATAAATGCAGTGGCATCAAGCCTTTCGAAAATTCCACCTTTTGGGACTTCGCCTGATAACTTATTGAAAGAAAAATTTAAGTAAGAGAGAGCTTTGAGTTTCTCCAAAGACACAGGTATTTCACCTGACAAATTATTGGAAGAGAAATTTATGGAATGAAGATCTTGAAGCTCACTGAGAAAAGCTGGAATAAGACCTTCGAGTGCATTGCAAGAAAGATCTATATCTTGAACCATACTCATTTTGCTTAGTCCCAAAGGTATTGTGCCTTCTAATAAATTGTTTGAAATCTTGAAACCCATAGCCAAATTTACAAGACCTCCCATCTCCAGAGGTATGTGCCCCCTCAGCCTGTTATATGATAGGTCTAAAAGTAGCAACTTCACACATTTCCCTAAAGTTGCAGGTATAGTACCTGATAACTGGTTATTTTTTAGATTCAGATATTCTAGCTGCTGGAGGTAGCCAACGGATTCGGGGATTCTTCCAGTGAGAGTGTTTCCCCCAACAGATAGGACCCCAAGGGATTTGAGTTCGCCGATTTCCATCGGGATGTTTCCTTTTAGATTGTTGGAACCCAGATATAACCTCTCCAACCTTTGAAGCCTATTAAGTGAAGAAGGAATTGCTCCGGAAAAATGATTCTTCTCTAAGTTAAGGTATGTTAAACTAGTTAGGTTTCCAATATGCGGAGGTATTTCGCCTGTTACATCATTGAAGCCCAAGTCTAGCATACTAATGGTTTTAGAGAGCTGGCCAATAGAAGAGGACAAACGTCCGGTGAGATTATTAGAGTATAAAACGAGTTCTCGTAGGGCGGAACAGTTAGTTAGAGCAGTAAGAATGGGCAAGCTCGTGGTGCTGCCGCTAATCAGGTGATTATAAGCTAAGCGAAGCCGCTGGAGTTTGGTCAACTTACCCAACTCCATGGGCACTACCCCGCTGAGCTGGTTTTTCCCGAATTCGATGACTTGAAGCTTCGTACAATTGAACAAGGTAGGGGGAATGCTTCCACTCAAATGATTACCGTGCAGATATAATTCCATCAATTGGGTGTGCCTTGTACACAATTCCGATGGAATGTGTCCAGTCAAATAGTTGTCACTTAAAACCAAAATTTGGAGATTTGTGCAATTTGAAAAGGAAGAAGGGATTTGCCCTATAAGACGGTTATTCCAAACATTGAATTTGCGCAGGAGACTTAGCATACCCAAATCGGAAGGAAGGAGGCCATGAAGGTTGTTATTTTTATAACTTACAAAGACCAAAGAAGACATGTTTCCCAAGCAGGCGGGAATTGTACCTGACAAATGGTTGTCCCTTAAGTCATAGTTTTGTAATTTGGAGAGAACACACAGTTCTGAGGGAATGTTTCCTCTTAGATTATTTTCGGCAAAATTCAAGGTCGTTAAACTACGACATCCACCCAGGGTGGGTGGAATGGAACCTTGGAATTGATTCATATTGAGGAAAAGGTCATGTAAACGAAAGAGGTTTCCCAATTGATAGGGTATGGGGCCATGAAAGCTGTTATTGCTAAGGTCGAGTCTTACGAGAAACGAGAGATTGCCAAGAAGAGGAGAGATTGTACCCTCTAGTCCCATGCCCGAAACATTTAGGGACACCACTCTGTGCCCACTGCATGTGATACTTGTCCACTCGCAGGCTGAAACATTTGGTTTCCAGTTAGTGGGTAAGGATTGGGAAGGATCATACGTCGTGATTGCAGACACGAATCCAAGCACAGCCTCTTGGTCGGAAGCGTTGCTTAAATGAGCATGGGAAAGATTAGATAATCTAACTGTGGCCAATCCAAAGGGGATGACAACGAGAAACAAATAAACGAGTAAAAGAAGCATTTTCATACTACAAACGGAGAGAGAAGGAATGTACCAGATCTCCATCACCTCCGGCAAGAGAATAGAGTTTACAAGCATAACAAAGGGTCAGAAAACTATCTTGGTGGGAGTTTCTTGGTATGTATATATATCGACTTGAACTCCAGTGTGAGGCAATATCGAGCGTCCTATTCAACAGCTGCTGTACCACAAATGCCAACACACAATTCAGTACGACCTCCTTACCGAGAAAGGATTCAGAGTTCATAAAGGAGATTCCGTCACATTTGAAGTACTTCGATGACATCAACCGAAAGCGGTCCATAGCCCGCAAGTAGTGATTACGATGTCAATTTTGAAAATCTGAAATGTTGTTGGAAAACTTATTTCGCATTAGACAGTTTTCCGAACGCGAAAAACGGACGTATGTTCTTTTTAAGGGACAAAGGGCTACGAACCACCAGCGAGGTTATCCGGGAAGCAGGGGCAATCTTGGTCAACTAAAGACAAGCCAATGTCCATTCTTCAATGAAGTTAGTCTCTTGGAACATAGGAGTCTTTAACTCCATATTTGAAAGATCAGATCCAAAAAGATACATTGAACATTATAGTTTCCCAGGGAACAAAAGTAATCGGGGACAATCTTAACAAAATAACTCGTAAAAGTTGGCCCTCGGCGAAATGTATGGCACTAGATGCAAGGGGTTGTACAAGTGGATTGAGAATCCTTTGGGATTCCAAAGTCATTTCCTTCTAGTGTTGGATAGCCTCCCACAATACCCTCTCAGGGGAGTTTCAATGCATTGGCTCCGCAGAAAAATATGGCTCGCTGGGTTCTATGGCCCGACTTTGCCTGCAAAAAAGATGGGTTTCTTAAGAAATCTGAGGTACCTAAAAGCCCTGTTGGCTTGTGCAAACTAGATTATACCGGGGGACTTCAACTTGATCAAGGCCCTAGGAGAAATGAAAGGAGTTAGATGGTTGGACCCAATCTCGCTATCTTTCCAGGAGACAATCAAGGATCTGGGTGTGGAGGAAGTGGACTTTGTGAAAGATTTCTACACATGGAACAACTAGCAGGGAGGGAAGCATTAGATTGCTTCACCTCTGGATCGCTTTCTTATTTCTCATAACATCCTTCAGCAAGATTTCTTTTCTCAAGCTTTGATCCTTCCATATCTAGGGTTGGATCACTGGCTCATTTGTTTGGAGTTCAATTTGCAGATGGCCCCAAGAAATTGCCCCTTCCGGTTTGAGTCCTTTTGGCTGGAAAAACCGAACTTCTTGGCCAAACTAGAAGCCTGGTGGAAAGAAATAGAGTCATGGGTAGGAACTTAACGGAAACCTGCCAACTCAAATTAGAGGAACTAAAAGGGAAAATCAAGGAGTGGAATCGCAAGGACTTCGGCAACATCCATCAGGAGAAAGCAAGGGTGGAAAACAACATGTAGGAAATCCAACAACGAATCGTTCAGGAAGGACACTCGGAGGGCTTGGTCGCCTAGGAGGGGGTGGTTTTTAAAGACCTTGAGCAACGATGAAAATAAGAGGAAATACTTTGGAGGCAAAAATACAGGGTCCAATGGCTTAAAGAGGGGGAGCACAACACAAAATTCTTCCATAGAACCATGATAAAACACAGGGAGTTTAACCATATCTTTTCTCTCAATGGACTTGGTGGAACGTGATTTGTACAGCACAAGGAGATAATGGATGAGCTGATTAGGTACTTCCATCAATTGATCACAAAGACAGATGTAGATAGAAGTGATGCCATTGATCGCATCAAGCAGTGTATCCTGAATCTAATCTCACAGGATCAAAATGATGCCCTCATGCGAATGGTCTCATATGCAGAAGTGGAGGAAGTTGTCTTGGCTCTCTCATCGAACAAAGCTCCAGGCCCAGATGGGTTCACCTCTGAGTTCTTCAAAGAAAGATGGCACTTCCTCGGGACAAAAATTCATGAGTTGGTAGAAGAGTCGCGCCACTCTCAAAAGCTTTGGTCGGGACTTAATGCAACATTTATCACATTGATCCCAAAAAAGGTGCGGCCTTGGACCCAAGCGGATTCAGGGTCATTGCCCTATGTAACGTGATCTATAAAATTATCTCAGGTATCTTGGTTCGACGATTGAAGCCCCTCCTAAACGGGATCATAGGGTCCGATCAGTTAGGTTTTGTGGAGGGTCGTCAGACAATGGATATTATCCTGGTTGAGCACGAAGCAGTTCGCTCCTTATCCATTTCAAAATCCCCAGGTATGTTGATTAAATTAGATCTTTCAAAATATTATGACCGTCTGAACTAGAACTATCTGTTTACAATCCTGGAAGTGTTCAGGTTTTCGTCCTCGTGGATTAGTTGGATCAAATCTATAATTGAAACCCCTTTCTACTCCATTATTATAAACAAGGCTCCCTCACGCACCTTCAAGGGATCTAGTGGTCTAAGGCAAGGGGATCCTATATTCCCCTTCCTTTTCATCTTTGTTGCAGGAGGACTGAGCAGGCTTATAAATGTGGTGGTGGAGAACAGATCCCTTCACGGGCTAAAACTTGCTCGGGCTGCGCCTGCCATCACTCACCAACAATTCATAGATGAAAACATGTTGTTTGGAAAGCCCACCCTCAAAGAAGCAAGAGAATTCAGATCCATCCCGGAAGACTTTCAACAAGCATCTGGAACATTGATTAATGGTGACAAATCTTAGATGTTCTTTTTCAATACTCACCCTCGAGTCTAGAACCATTTGGCTCACACTCCTGGCTTCAGAATTGGATCTCTTCCAAGATGTTATGAAACCAGCTCACAAAAGATAGAAAAGATAGATCAACACCTTAGAATTCAGCCTCTTCGTGGGGCAACCTCCTTTACATTACACAAATGAACAATGCTTGGATGATACAAATGACAAGACCTCCTTTCTATATATAAGAGTCTAAGGGGTCATAATATAATCAGAGTCGACATAACAATAATAATGTAAGGGCACAATAATAAAAATAGTGGGCTTCAATGTCGCACAACAGTAACAATATGGAGACTACATGGATACAACAATATAATAAGGGGGTTGTACTAATAACAATAAGGGGTTAAACTAGTAGTATAGAGGCCTAACATGCCCCTCTCCTTCAAAAAGTGTTGTCCTCAACGCTTGAGTAGTTCTTGATGCTTCTGTATAAAATTCTTGTCCTCCCATGTGGAATCTTCAACGGGTAAGTTCTTCCACTTGATGAGATAATCTGAAATTGATCGATTTAGTAGCTGTCGGGTTCTTGTTTCTGTGATTGCTTTAGGTTCCAATATGATTTTTCCTTGCTCTTCAAGTTTTGGCAATATTGTTTGAATTGGGATCTTCTGCAACTTTTGAATGAGTGGCCACACTTCTTCGTCCTTCTTCTATTCATCCCTTGCTTCGTTTCTCCAATCTGGTTGGATAATAGAAATAACACAAAACAATGCTTCCACATCCTCATCTTTTCTTGAAATTGCATCTGCAACAAAATTTTCCATCCCTTTTCTATAGATGATGTCAAAGTCATAACCCAACATATTTGTGACCCATTTTTTCTGTTCTTCTAAAAATAATGTTTGTTCTAAAAAGCATTTAAGACTATCATGATCCATTTTTACGTTGAAGTGTCTTCCCATTGGGTAAGGTTGCCATTTCTTGAGTGCATGTAGTATTGCCAACATTTCCTTCTCATAAATAGCTTGCTTGAGATGTAGCTATAAAAATACCCAATCACCTACATCAAAACATTTTTCACTGCGATGTTGATCTACCTATTGTTTCATTCGATTATGCACCAAAGTGGTGTTATCCTTTAAAAGTTGGAGAACTTGTTGTTAATGATCGATGTGATCTTTCACTGCTTGAACCTTTTTCTTCTTGATATGTCCTTCTATCTTTAGAGTTTGAGGAGTGGTAATTTCTTCCAATGCTTTACAAGATATGGTCGGATTCATTTCTTG
>APFE031374499.1:0-19754 GCA_000404065.3 Pinus taeda | reverse complement strand
GCTTGGTCCTAGTTCCCAAGCCTTCTATTCATGCATCCCATTCGTGCTGAAGTGGCCTGCATCCATATCAACCATGAAGTGATTACGGGAATTTCTTAAAAATGCCAAAATTGCACTTAAACTCAAACTTTAATAAAAACTTTAGAAATTGATAAATCAAAGTTAAATACCTGATTAAACACCCAATATTCATTAAAATGAGATGGATGAGGTGAAAATAAGGGATAAATGGATAACTAGATAAGTTTATCAAAGCAAAATGAGATCAAATCTGAAGCCCAACACCTTCTCTAATGAATCAGGTTCCCAAAGACGAACCTCATGTTGAATGTTATCCTTTAAAGTTTGTATGGAGACATCAATCCTCTGCTTCTCTGGAATATCATTTTCCCTTATATTCATTTTTTAAAAGTCCTCAATGTGCTCTGCCATTGAACACTTTTGTTTGAGATTTATCAATTGGCTAAAGAAGGTGTTTCTCTTTGTATCCTCATAATGTGTTATCATTTCCTCCATGAAAATTGACCACATGACAAGTGGTTTATGAGAACAAAGTCCTTTATACCATAAAAATTGATTCGGTTTTAAATAATTAGATGCAATACATACCTTTTGTAACAGTGGTACACCATGTAGATCAAAATATCTCTCCATCTGTAGTATCCAATTTACAGCATCCTTGCCATCAAATTTCCTCATCTCACTTTTTCTTGATTTTAGGAGCTTGATCTTGAAACCACTGTAACTCTATAATTTCAAAACTTCCAGTTCTGAAATCACGACCTGTACTAGTCCTCTGAGTCCTCTTTCTAACCCTGCAAGTATGATCAGAATTTGATTCTCCAAGAAAGAGTTATGCCTAATCTCCTAAGATGACGTGATTATATAATGTTTCAGGAGAGCGAACTTGTATGACGTGCCATGTGTCACTATTTTGACCTTCGAATTTGAAAACTTTGCACAGAAAACTACAGTCTGTCCTCTTTTTGTAACTTCTTATGAAATTTCAATTTGTTGCTCAGAGAGAAGGTTATGACGATTTTCCCAAGGTCACCTATTTGGAATGTAATTCGGGAGTCTGCAAAAAGGCCAACTTCCTCAGATCATATCTCCACAAATATAGCGTGAAAAGCTCTGAAATTCAGTTCCGAGGTTTAGAACGATTTCAACCCAAATGGGTTTTTTTTTTAGCGTCCGAAACTTCGTAGAAAAATAGTTATAGCGCAAATGACACGATGACTTGCTTGGAGCAGCGAAACCCTAGAATCCAAAGCTCTAATACCAAATGTTATGAAACCAACTCACAAAAAGATAGAAACGATAAATCAACACCTTAGAATTCAGCCTCTTCGAGGGGGCAACCTCCTTTACATTACACAAATTAACAATTCTTGGATGATACAAATGACAAGACCTCCTTTCTATATATAGGAGTTTAAGGGGTCATAATATAATCATAGCCGACATAACAATAATAATGTAAGAGCACAATAATAACAATAGTGGGCTTCAATGTTGCATAATAGTAACAATATGGAGACTACATGGATACAACAATATAATAAGGGGGATGTACTAATAACAATAAGGGGTTACATTAATAGTATAGGGGCCTAACACAAGAACTTATCTCGGTGTCCCTTTGGTGGCTGATTCCTTGAAAGTCTCATACTAGAAGGACCTGCTAAGTCTTATTGACCAAAACCTCTCCAGCTGGACCTTTGAAGTTTTAAACTCTCCAGGATGATTAGCCCTCTTGAAAGTTGTTCTGCAAGCCATCCCAATTTACCATCTCTTAGCCCTTCTGCCCCCCCGCAACATATACAAAGATCTCATAGGAAAATTATGGAGCTTCCTATGGTCAAGTTTGCAGATAGGTCAAAAATGGGCCCTGGTTGCATGGGACAAATTATGTAAACGAAAGGTCTATGGTGGCCTTGGTTTGAAGAATGCGAAAATTTTGTCTCAAACCCTCAGCGCTAAAGTCTCGTGGCGATGAATGCAAGGTGGGAAGGAGATTTGGAAGGAGGTGTGGTCATATCAATATGGCTCGAGTGGTTGGTAAGAGCCCCTAGAAGCCCATAATAACTTGTCAAGTGGATCCTCAATCTGGAATAGGGCAAAAGACAACCAGGCGTTGATTCAAGATTATGGCTTCTAAGAGATAAGAAATGGCAACAAAGCTAGATTTGGGGAGGATGGCTGGATGCAGCACCCCCGACTCAGTTTAAAGGATAGTCTCCAGGAAATTCAAGCCTTCACCACCCATCTGGGCGTAGAAAAGGTTAGATATTTTTGGTAAGACTCCATTGAATCGTCGAAGTGGAGAGTTTGGAAACCTCCAGATCTTTGGCCAATTTAGGATCCGCTTCTGGATTGGGAAGCCCTCACTTTGATCCTACGGCAGCACCCCATTATGAGAAATGGTGAACCAAGAAAACTTTGTTGGGGGCACCTCCCAAAAGGTATGTTCTCTCGTAAAGAAGCCTATTCAATTCTTTCCACTTCTTATGCCCAGGATCCTGACCCATTATGGAAAAGAATATGGTACTCAAAATTGTGGCCCAATATTTCTTTCTTTATTTGGCTTATCCGGCATGGTAAGCTCATCACATGGGATAAAATAAGGAAAAAAGGCTTATGTGGCTCCTCTCATTTCCCCTTGTGCACTAGGGAGGAGGAATCAACTGATTACTTACTGAACTTTTGTTCTAAATCATGGGAAATTTGGGACCAACGTGCTACATTATTGGAGTAAGAGATCTTAGGACAATAGTTTAAAGGACTCTCTAGAGCAGTGGCGATGGATGCTCTTCCGAAACCCCATTGTCAATAGAGAGTGGTGCATCTCATAGGGATTTGTTCTTTGGAACATTTGGAAAGTAAGGAACACAACAATATTCCATTCAGAGAACATCTAGACTGACTAGGTCTGGAAAACGATGATGAGTAATATTAAAGAAACTATTTTAATCTCTTGTTGGTCGGAAGATGATTCGAAGGCGATAGATAGGGAACAGTAAATCTTAATCGCACTCGACCTCAATCTAACCCTATCTATCCCTAGACCCATAGGCCCAAGTGCTCTTAAAGTCCGCTCCCCAAATGTTTTCAGTAGCCCACCATAGGGATTCTTCAAACTGAACTTTAACGAAACCTCCAAGGGAAACCCCCATCCAGCTGACCTGGGGAATACTTCGAAACAAAAAAGGGAATGCGGTGAAAATTTATGTAACCTCATGTGACAACACCACCAATAATGTGGCAAAGTTTCTGGTGCTGGAAAAAGGGCTACAAGTTGCAGAAAATCTGGGGGTCGCTAAGCTCCAGGTCATGGGGGGTTCTCAAATAGTGATTTCCAGCTACAAAAAATGATAAATGGGTCCCCTATAAACCAGGTGATTAATATTTGGAGGCTGGAACTCATCGGTGAACATATTCTCTCAAGGATCACTTCTTTTGAATATGTAATTACGAAGCATTTTGACCAAGAAGGCAATAAGGTGATGGACAAGCTTCCTAATTGGGATTGTGATCATCAGGACCAGGGACTCATCAAGAACTACCCCCCGTCCATGCAAGATACATCCATGGAGGATCTGAGCAGGATCATGGCCTCGGAGGAGGCCTCCCCGATGGGGGTGATGAGCAAAGAGGGGGATGTTCTTGAGGGAACGCGTGGGTGCCTATGGTAAGCACATGGCTACAGGATCGTGCACTAGCCTCACATCCCTCCCATATTACCTTGAGTACGAAAGAGAGTAAATATTGACGTGGGAAACCTCAAGTCACATTGGGTCTTGCAGAGGGTGGTGAGCGCATTAACATTATGGAGGGTGGTGGGTGCTCAATGGTCATTCTATAGCGGAGAGAGTTTTGGAGCCTGTGTGTGGAGTACTGGGAGAAGAAGGGAGTGTTACAAAGGTGCTTCGGGCCGCGTGAAGGGTCGACATTGTCATAGAAGGTTCTGCCCCTGCTGGTTGGTGTGTCAATTTCGGAATTGGGCTTAGCAAGAGAAAGTCTGTAAGGAACATGATGTATGTGCATCTAACACGGGTGGTTTGTTGTGGCTTCTAATTTGTTTGGTGTGGTTTCAGTCCTGGCTAGTTGCAAATTTTCCTTTGGTGGAGCGGGATTATTGAAGTGTGCGTCCCCCTACATTTCACAGGGTACTCGCCTGCGGGGTAGTGCCATTAGCAAGCCTGTCGTGGGTTTTCATTTGCTGGAATTGTGAGGGGCCGCTTCAGGGGGGGGGGTATGCTATTGGTTTGAGGTGGGAAATAGCTTTATAAGTTGTGGGTGCCCAATGTCGAAGGGAGAGGAGGTTCAGTCGGAGCTAGTGGTCTTGACCCCTTCATGGATTGTTTGGGAGCTATTGGAAGGGTGGTCTTTATCTTGCTTATGTGGTGCTAGAGTTTCAAGCATGCGGCCGGTTCCTCGCTTAGGGTGGTCCTCAGCCTGAGTGCCACCTAATTCGGGCAGGCCATGCATGGTTAAGTCTCGACCTTAGATTGAGCTAGTGTCTAGTAGTGGTGGAGGGAGTCTGGAAGGTGTAAGTGTAGAGGGTTCAAGCTGCACGGCCTCAAGAGGCAGAGGTGGTGGCCAATTAGGGCATTCTGGATGTGCGGGGTCAGTAGCTCAAGGTGGTAGACGTGGAGGATCAGCTAGGAGTCGGGGCCGCCTCAGTCCGCCTGTTATGAAGCGAGGGGGTTTGGTTTGTCGTGGTGGTTCTAGGCGTCGTGTGCCGATGCGTCAAGGTGGATGTAGTCATTGACAAGGCTGCTACATGGAGGACTGCTGAGATGTGGTTCACTCAATTCTAGATCATCTGGAGAATTCAGAGTGGGTTACACAGGAGGATCACGTTGAATTGATAACAATTCTGAATAAAATGCATTATTTCCAATGTCATACCTGAGAGCGCATTGTGATGGTCTGGTGTGGCCAGAATTTGCTATCAGAGAAGGTCGAGAAACTGGAAGCCTAGATGGCCCATTTCGAGGAGCATGTTCAATGCTATTTTCGTCCTCCACCACTTTCTAGTACAGCTCCGGACAACCCAACCTCTATCATCTCTGATTACTAGCATGGATATAGGTGTTTTATTTGTTCTGTCGATTTACTAGGGCCTATGGCCTTTGAAATTTTGGACTGTGTCTCTCTTTGATTTTTTGTTTCATTTCCATATGATTTTGGCGGTAGTTAACAAACTTGGTTGGGGTGAGACTACCTGTGTTTTTCCTCTGATGTATTCCCTTTTGAAACTATGAATATAAATTTGACTTACAAAAAAAAACATGAAAGATAGACACAACTCCGCCTTGTGAGCTCGTATCGTATTATATATATTATAATATATATCTTAATGTGAGTGTTTAAATTGATATTTGTTTTTTTTACTTTATATTAGATAATAAAAAATAATTTATTTATTTTTTGATTAGGTAATATGAATTTGAGATGACTGGCATGTCTAACTTGTTACTTGAATGACAACAATTCAAGGGCATCTAAACCCTCACCTAGGGATAGCACCTGGCTTGGGCCACACCACTTAGCATGACTGGATTTTCAAAAGCATAACATTTTCATCATTGAGTGCTTTAACAAAACACTCTCTCACCATCTATTCTAAAACCCTCATAGATTTTATATGAAAATCTTTTTTAAATATTATTTCATATAACTTTATATTTTTATCCCCATAGAAGCTTTATAGTTGAGTATGGGAGAGATATCGTCCTGTAACATTATATCCAAAAACAATTATAATATGCATATTTAAGGATTAAAAAATAAAGAGTATTTAGAAAAAATATTTCAATGTTAAGTATAAATACTTAAAAAAAAAAATCAACTTCCACCTTAAAACACATAATTTCCATCAACTTTATTTATATAGATAAAAAATAAATTGAAAATAAAAATTATATAAAATTGTACGTAATTACTTAATATTTTTACCACAAGGTAAATGTGAGATGTGTAATTTCTCTTGGAGCCAAGATAAAATTGACATGTGGTATATATATATATATATATATTTCCATCAAACTTTATATATAGATAAAATAATTGAAAGTAAAAAAATTATATAAATTTGTACATAACTACTTAATAGTTTTTACCACAAGGTAAATGTGAGACGTGTAATTTCCCCTGGAGCCAAGATAAAATTGACAATATGGTAGGTAATATATTATAATAAACAAAATATTTAAAATTATATAAAAATAAAACATTTCAATTTTATAAAAAAAATACAGTGATTGAAAACAAAAAAATAAATATGTATTTTTACTAGTATAAGGAAGATATGTAATTCTTTTAATTGTTTAAATTGGCATAGATCCATATAATTCTAGATATATCAACCGTCGAGAGAAATCAAATATCTCAAAATACTAACTTTTTTAGGTTAAAGTTTGAAGAGAAATTTGCATGATTCTTTTATCTCTTAATAAATCTATATTAACTTAAACAATAAAACAATTACAAATCTTCCTATCAACCTACATTTACTTGTTTTTATTATTAATATCTTTTAAATATTATAAATTAACATTAAAAAATTACAAATCTCCTCTCATACCTTGGAACATATCGCAAACCAAAAAAATTGTATATACTATTATTCCAAGTTACTATCACATTTACTACCATTTACATTGGGCATCGTTTTACTAATTATTTTCTATATATAAAATGATTGTGAGTTAGAGGTTATAACTACACATTAGGGATTACACAATTTCTAATTAGACTCGGATTCAGTGGTTAAGGACGCATATTCAATCTTTTAAATACTATGCTATAATAAAATAACATGCATTATAATTTAATGAGGACTGTGAGTAATCTCGTGAGTGCGTTTAAATGTCATGGTGTAATGTTTTACGTTTTTTTAAATAGTGCACATATAATGATTATATAGGGTAATTGTTTGATTTGATTTTTTGAAAGTTTTTTTTTTGGGTTTTTTAGTCAAAATTCGGTAGCAATTTATTGGAATTGCAAGTTTGATAGATAGTTTCTGCATAATTAAAGTGTCTCAGAGATTTTTCAAGGTGCTGAATCCAAATATGCAGTTAAAAAACCATTTTAACTGCAACAAATCAAGATTTAACCTCAATTTCTTCCGCGAGATTCCATCACCATAATCTCCAAAAAAATCGTATTATACACAACTTATATAAGTAACCCATTACAATCCTTTAGGTTATATATATATATTTTACATGTTGTTCTATATATATTTTACATGTTGTTCTTTCCAGGTGTGGTTGATTACATGCCTCGCTAAGCATTTACGATAGGGGTCCTGAGTTGCTTTATTTTTGAGAAATTATATTAGTGACACCATACCAAACTAGGGTTTTAATAATTGAACCCTTCCATGGTTATTACAATGAAAATTTGTGTAAATATATAAATTTGATATTCTCAAGTAAATTGGCCTACGACCATTCGTCTCATTGAGAGTTAATTACAATATTATTTGTTATGTGGTAATGTACACATATTTGTTTGTCATTTAGAGAAAAAAAAGTTTTGATGTCTAAATATTATAATTCCAGTTCGGTCTTGATTATTTTGACAGTAGTGAAATATATGGTATTTGATGTGTTTTATACATTTTCATACTTTGTGTATAGATTTAAAATCGATAATATTCAATTCTGAAATATTTTATATTACAATATCCTTATGATTTAGTGACTGTTCTTAGGTTGCTGACCTTGTTAAGTTGGCCCTAGAACTAACCCGAAATCCTATAGGAAGTGGATTTCGGTAACAACCCCGTCTTTGGTTAATATTTAAAAATAGCTTAGTATAAGTATCATATAAATACAATTCTAATTACAAGTATATATCAGCCCTTATTATGTAAGCACAAATTTAATTCTTGAACAATATAGAACAATTGTTTTCTGTTGACTAACTTACCCTTCGATAGTAGTAAGTCATAATTTATTTCCTCACCGGATTTCTATAAAATGTATCTAAACCTCCCATCTTTTAATGCTATAACACAAAGGGAATTGTTCACATATTAATAAAATTATAACACAATAGTAAGACACTTATTTGTTTTATTTAGTTAGGCTACCACAAAATTACTGAGGAGAAAAGACTACTCCACACAACCAACGAGTTCAGGTAGCCTTTACCAGTACTCACCGCAAGCCGACTTTACTCCATAACAATTCTTTAGGCAAGACCAAAACAGGTCTACCTAGAACTTCTTGACCACACCAGGCTGTCTAGGCTTATTACTGAACTTACAGGCTTGACAACATGTTCCACTGGCCTACCATCACAAGAACCCCTTCCTCTCGAACTGGCATGCCCTTCCTCGACAACATCCTATTTGAGGAATTTAATTTCCTCACTTGGACCTCCTCCACCTAGGTTCCAAGTCTCTAAGTTGCCTCTGGCTTTGTCCCTCTCGGCCTCTTGGCTCCATTTTCCCTAATAGAGATAATTTATCTCTAGGGAGAGGAATAATTAAACAAATTAAACAAATAAACGTTCATGTTTATTATTTATCCATGTTAGGAAATCTACCAAATCACTTTCGTGAAAGTAAATCAAATATTTACTTTTCACTGAGGGGTCTTACATCTCCCCCCACCAAGTGAAACATTGTCCTCAGTGTTTTTCCTGGCCCTTAAATAGGCTAGTATATGCCTCACGCATGAAATCCTCATCCTCACATGTAGCCTCTTCTTTCTATAATGCTTCGGTGGTACTTTAACTTGGGGGCTTGCTTTCTTCCATAGCATAATTTATCTTTGAGCGAGAATGCATAGAGACTCGACCAAGAGTACTACGTCCAGTTTGACCTACATCGACAATCATTATGAATCTCATTAGTCCATCAATTATATATATATATATATATATATTATTATATATATATATATATATATATATATATATATTACCCTTGTGGCTATATATATAACAGAGTTAATTGTCTCTATAATATAGTTTGAAATGATTATATTTCAAACTATATTATAGAAATAATTAACTGTTATATATATACGCCGCAAGGGTCACTAGTATGTATCACACCCCATAAGGGGTAACATGCTACATTAAATAAGAATCAATATTATCATTGTAAGCTCTTTAATAATAGAAATAATTCTCCTTTTACTTACCCAATGGTTATGCTAATCAACAAGGATCCCACTATGTGATCCCATTGTAAATTCCAAACCCTGCAAATACCAATTCCATTTGCACTACTTATATAGTTAAAATATTGCAGAGACCATTTATTGTTTCCTTTCTTTTACGACGGATTACAATTAGTGTATTGTCATATCTACAAGCATTACTATACTTTTTGGTGTAGTATTCAAATGTTACATATGTCTTAATCCTACATGAGTAACATTTAGGATTACTTCCCTTTCATGCCTTGTTCAAGGTAGTTATAATGTTATCAACTTATCCAAGTATACATAATTATGCTTATCAAGCTACTTTGTTATTTTATTTTAGCGTAAAACCAGGCATTCTGATCTAGGTGGATATTGGTGGCCACCTACCTATTCCACCTAGACCCCCTAGTCAGTTTCATATGTTTCCTTGTTCATTTAAGCATTTACTATTTTTAGTAGTTTTTTGGGTCCTAAACTTCCAGAGCAGTTTTAACCCCTTAAACGACATTTTTTTGGGGTCTGCCGCTATGGGCTTGCCGCTATAAATAGCCCAAGCCTCATTGTAACACAGTTCAATAATAAATAGGCCCTTGAGCCTCATTGTAACACAGTTCAGAGGCATGTATCCACCACATCTCTTCTTAGAGATAAGCTACCATTGCTTGAGCTATCTTATTTCCATTTTGTTTGTAAGCATAGTTTTCAATATTTTTCTATTAATGAAATGAAGTGTTTTTCTGCTACATCTTTGTGTTTATGATTATCTATGTAAGTTGTTGTGTTCCTATTTAAGTTTAGATCAGTGGTATCAGAGCAGTCTGCTCTTTCTCTGTTTTTCTTTGCATGTCCCCGATGAGGTCAGGGTATAAGGAGTTAGGGCTTGATCTGGTTGAACCATTGCATAATCAACCTTGCAAAACTCAACAACTTCCTATGGCGTAAGAGAATAAAGATGAGGTTGTAGGAGATCCTTTGAAAATGTTGCTCAAGGAAGCACTCGAGTGACAAAGGGACATGATGATGGATAAATTTTCCCAAATCCTTCGATGGCTACCCACAGGCGATGCATCGTCATCCAACCACTCTGGAGGTGCCAGTCCTTTTAAGGTACAAGTTAACTTCGATATTCCCATATCGAAGGCTTGATAGATGTAGACACAATAGATAAATGGTTAAATTTATTGGAAGGATATTTTTCCGTTCATGACTTTTCCAACTGGGAAAAGATTAATTTTTCACTTCTTAAAGCTGCCCCACACGTCAATGATTGGTGGGAAACTTACTGTGAACAAAAGGACGAGAGTAAACCCTTGTTGTTTATAGCTGCACTCACTTGGAATTCTTTCTGAGATGCCATCAAGGAACAATATTACCCTGTCAGGAGCTATGAAGACAAATAAATAAAGTGGACCACGCTATTGCAGGGAAGGGACCAAGATGTGCCAGAGTTCACAAATACTTTCCATAGCCTTCGCACGAAGTTGGGTATCAAGGATACTAAACGGAATTTATTGCTCAAGTATCGCGACTGTCTACACAAGTATATCCATGATGAGATGGAGTTCCTGGACATTTCCTCACTTAGTACGACATATCGATATGTTGTCAAAATTGAACAAAAGTTTAAACAGAAGAATTGGGACTTTGGATCTACAAATCCAAAGCAAGGAAAAGGCACCCCCAAACCACAGATTATAGGACCAAGCCAAGGTGGGGCTACCCAGGACCACCCGCTGAAGCCGCAAGCAGAGAACAACACCTCGAAGATGAAGAAGAGCATGGGAAAATGGTGTGAGTTCCATAAGAGCTCCACTGACAATACAAGGGAGTGTCGGGCCAAGAAGTCACTGGTGGCCGAGCTGAAGGCTTCCGAATTAGATGCAGGTTTCGACTCTGAATCAGAACCTGATAAGGGAACTGACAAACGGAAGCAAATAATTGATGCAGAGCCCAGTGCCGCCGTGGCCACCACCAAGAGCTAGAAGATTGATCCTGAAGATCCAGAGGAGGGGGAACACCTCTTTCACTCACAGATGTGGGTGAAGGGTTCTCCATTGCAGTTCATTGTCGACAGTGGGAGCCAAAAGAACCTCATTTCAGTAGAGGTTGTGAAGCAGTTGGGCCTAAAGACTATAGCATATCCAGAGTCATACACCATTGCATGGCTTCACCAAGGATGAGATCTTTGCGTCAGCCAATAGTGTCGTCTTCCCTATAGCATCAAGCCATTCACATATGAGGTACTGTGTGATGTTTCTCCTCTTGAAGTTTGTGATGTATTGTTATGACAACCATACTTGTGGAAGTGACATGTTGTATATGAGTCCTAATAAGTTGTACAGGATACCGTAGGTAGCCTCGCCTACTGCCATCACTTTGATCACTGCAAAGCAATGTAGTAAGATCATTTCCCAGACAAGAAATTTATCGTCTTTATGTTTCGCTCCCAGGGTAAGAATAAGGTTGTGGCCGCGGCTTCCAGGCAAGGCTCCTCTGCACATCAGTAGTAGATGGACAAGGTCGTGGACGAGTACAGGGATATTTTCGTCGCCTCACCCATTGGGATACCTCTGCACTGTCAGGTCAAGCACTCCATCGATCTAACCCTGGGTGCGCCGCTGCCCAATGGATCGATCTATCAACGCTTTTTCTGGAGAACAATGAGATCAAGAGGTAGATTCAAGAACTATTTGAGAAAGGGCACATCAAGCTAAGATCATCACCTTGTGGGATCCCAATTGTATTGCTATAGAAGAAGGATGGGACCTGGAGGCTGTATATTGACTATCAAGTGCTGAACAAGATCAATGTCTGGAATAGGTACCTAATCCCGCAGATTGATGACATTCTAGACCAGCTCAAGGCGGCCAAATATTTCAGCAAGAATGAATTGAATTCACGTTATCACTAGGTGCTTATCAAACCCTCCGATGTGTGGAAGTCTGCCTTCAAATCCAAGGAGGGCCTTTTTGCATGGTTGGCCATGCAGTTCAAATTGACAAACACCCCTACAAACTTCATGATATTGATGGATGACATCTTGCGACCCTTCACCAATGCATTCGTGGTGGTGTATTTAGATGACATCTTGACCTTTATCCAGAGTTAGGAAGAGCACCTCTACAATATTCGACATGGCCTTCAAACCCTGCACAAACACAAGTTGTGTGCTAACTTGGAGAAATGCACCTTTGGCCTAAACCATATTCAATATTTGGGGTGCATGATTGATGAGCAAGGTGTACATGTGGACCCATCCAAGATATAAGTCATTCGAGATTGGCCAACCCCAACCACTCTAATAGAGCTTCACAAATTTTTGGGTCTTTCCAATTTCTACTGTAGGTTCGTGTTGGGGTTTCTCTCATATCACTTGGCCTTTAAGTCAAGTCACCAAGGGTGGAGTGAAAGCAAATATTTTTTGGTCAGAAAACCAACAAAAAGTGCTCTCCGAGTTGAAGAATCTTCTTTGTTTTGCACGAGTGCTCACATTACCAGACTTGCAACAACCATTTGAGATTGAGATAGATGCCTCTGACTATGTTATTGGTGCGGTTCTTACTCAGCATGGGCATCCATTGGCTTACCATTGTGAGACACTTTCAGACATAGCCCAAAAGTACCCCACTTACGACAAATAAATGTATTCCATTGTGTAGGCCTGTCATCAATGGAAGCATTACATTATGGGGAAGGAAATGGTTATCCACAAAGACCATCGACCTCCATAATTCATATAAACACAAGGGAAGTTGTAGAATGATCACCATAAAAATGGTCCACCTATTTGCAATAGTTCAATTAGAATATTAAGTATAAGAAGGGAAGCACCAATAATGTTGCTGATTTCCTTAGCCGACCACCGGTCCTGGTGCTAATCACTGTGCTCAATTCTTGTGGGTACGAGACATCGGGGTGGCCGCATATTTATAAGAGTGATGTAGAATTCAGCACCATATGCCAGACACTCCTGGAAGGGAAGCAAGTTCCAAATATTCACCTTCAGGATGCACTATTATGCCACTTGGGACGCATTTGTGTTCCTTCAAGTGAGCATTCCAAGATGATTTTAGAGGCGCACTATAGTCGGGTAGTTGGACATTTCGAAGTATAGAAAACAATGGCAGTATTGCAGAAGTATTTATTATTGGCCGAAACTTCATCAGGATGTTGGGAAGTACATTAGATCCTGCACCGCATGTGCCATTGCAAACCAACCATCAAGAAGCAAGGCCTATATACTCCTCTACCTACTCTTAGACGACCTTGGGAATCTATCTCCATGGATTACATGTCAGGCCTTCCTTCAACTAAGCACAACGATTGCATTTTCGCGGTCGTCGACAGATTCTCTAAAATGGCCATCATGGCAGCATGCAAGGAGTGTTACAATAGAGGCCGTTGTTAAGCTCTTCTTTAAGCGAGTATGGGTACACTTTGGAATCCCACAGTCCATTGTCTCATATAGGGAAAACATAGTCCTGAGTGCATTTTGGTCAAGTCTCAGGTTGATGCTGGATACAAAACCTACTAAGTCCACGACATTCCATCCCCAAAATTATGGCCAAATAGAGGTTGTCAACATGATGATCGTACACATTCTACACACATACAAATAAAAGCATCCACGCACATGGGATGAAAGTATTCCCTATGTCCAACACAGCTACAATAGATCTCTCCATAATTCAACAAGCCACAAGCCCTTTCAGGTACAACTTGGATTTGAGCCATTATGCCCCATTGATGTGGCCATACCATTTGCAGCCACTCAGGTAGATTTAGCTCACGTTCAGTTTGAAGCTGAAACAACTAACAACTTCATTGAGCACATTCACCACATTCTCTAGCAAGTCCATGATATATTGGATAGAGCCAATGCTAAGTACAAGTAATGCTATGAGCAACATCGAGTGTCGCACAAGTTCTAGGTGGGAAACAAAATTTGGCTACATTTGCAGAAGGAGTGCCTTGCTTGACCCCACCGCAAGCTTCACCTACTCTAATATGGGTCATACGCCATCACCAATACTATCAATGACAATGCCTTCAAGCTCAGCATCCCACCGTTCCTTGGTCTGCAACTAGTGTTGAATGTAGATCACCTTCGGCCATACTTTCCACCATTGTTGGACACATTCGACATTGCAGAACAACTCACACCAACAAAGCTCATCCCAGACTACATGGAATATGCAACAACTAATTAGATCATGGACACATAGATCAAGAACACTCTACAACAGAGGATACAACTATATCAAGTTGTCAAAGCAGGCCAACTCCTTCACCAGGAAAAGCGGTTCACCAGGGACCAAGTTCAACATAAATTTCCTCACCTCATGGAGGCTCTTCACGCAATCGGGACCATTCCTTCCTAAGGGGAGAGGAATGATCTAGGTGGATATTGGTGGCCACTCACCTATTCCACTTAGACCCCCTAGTCAGTTTCACCTGTTTCCTTGTTGATTTCAACATTTATGATTTTTAGCAGTTTTTTGGGTCCTCAACTTCCAGAGTAGTTTTGACCCCTAAATGGAATTTTTTTAGGGTCTGAGGCAGGCTTGTATCCATAAGTAGGGGTCTATGGTGAAACCCATAGTGCTCAAGGAGACCTTTCCAACAAGGTATCATACACGCCAAACAAAGATAATATGAGCAAGTTACGAACCCGAGAAGTTCCCTGCCTAATGAACCCCAATGTGGCCCACAAACTCTTTGTGTTACATCTCTTGGGGTTAGGGTTTTGGGCGTTTAGGGTTTTCTCATGTTTTCCAATAATAAATAGGCCCTTGACCCTCATTATAACACAATTTAGAGGCATTTAGCCACCACATCTCTTCATAGAGATAAGTTACCATCGCCCGAGCTATCTTATTTCCATTCTGTTTGTAAGCATAGTTCAATTTTTTCTATTAATGAAATAAAGTGTTCTTCTGTTGCATCTCTGTTTTTATGATTATATTTGTAAGTTGTTGTGTTCCTGTTTAAGTTCAGATCAAATTCACTTTGCAACATTCCTCCAATCTACTCCCCACCACCCCACCCCTTTTTATACCACCATCGTGCCTTGCAGGTGGTTGATGAAAGTTGTACACAATTTTGCTTCCATGTATAGTCATGGAATTTCTCTCTTGTTTTAATTGTTCCACACTCACCATGTCACTCAAATATAGTTATTTCTTATATGTCGGATCACAAAATGTTATTCACTTCATTAATCAACAATTTATTGTAATATAATTGACACGCAAAATCCGGTGATGTGCTAATAAGCAATGGTTTTACCCCAACATAGGGATTAACTAATTATCTTATCAAACCACCCCACAATACTCATAATTATTATCATAATTATTATTTTATATATATTTTTAAGATTATTAAATATTTCCTTATCTTGTCCCCATGATGTCTTACAACCAATAGTATGTTCTTTAGAAAACATCTTAATTCATATCAAATATACCACAAGAAAAAATTTCTAAAGTTCTAGGACAATTGATTCAATTTACCCTTTTCACAGTAGATATTATCTTCTTCCTTTGTTCAAATGAACCGAGTCATGTCCATGTTAGTTATCTATAGAAGCATTAATTAGGGTTTTTATAATTCAATTAGTTTTTCTTGGTTTCAATATTTTCCTTTTGATCTTTCCGAGTGCCATCAAGGCTTAAAAGAACAAGGTAACATTGAATGAAATCACTATGATGATTTAAGAGCACAACTCGGAATAGTATGGGCATATTTAAAATCAATGAAAGATAAAAATGAAAATCATGTCACCAAATCTTGTAATAGTAATTTGTTGGCATTATGATTCTGGTATGGCTCTATGATACAGGTGTTGTACTTGATGGCAACTCACTCAAGTGGCAATGGTCTGTTCAGGCTCTCAAAATGATGAAAATTAAGAGGCTCGCAGGTGAATGGTTCAAAAGGTGCGGACCCGCAGGTTACCCATACAGGAGGTGCGGTCATACCCGCAGGTTACCCGTTCAGTAAGTGTGGACCCCAGTGCACACACTTCAAGGCAGTAAAGCGTGCTCATGTGGGGTTTCTTATGTTTGGCTCGTGCTATTTAGCCCACCGTTCTTGATTCTATGGTTTTGGCCCGTGGTATTGCTTTATATTATTATTATTATTGAGCCCCATGTTTTTAGACCCCTAGTATTGGTTATCTATGGTATTGATCCATGATTTTAGGAAGAGCTTGCCTATATAAAGCAAAGGAGATCTCTTGGCTAAGCATCTTTTGCAAGTTGAATATCTTAAGATTGGAAATATCGGGTTATTGTTCAGTGAAGTTAAAAGCGAATCTATGAAGGATAATCTCTCGAGCGTATGATCAGATCTGAGCATCTGACTATCGGTGGCTCACTGGGGGACTGCCAGTTCGGCCCTAATCAGAGGTACACAGGTGATTAACGGTGCAAGTGCGTGGGTACGCTGATCAGGAGAAGGCGAAGTGCGTGGATACGCGGAGCATAAAAAGGCGCAATGCGTGGGTACGCAGTGTGACAAAAGTTCAGGTGCATAGGCACAGTGAAAGTACATGGCCTTTCAGAAGCAGCAGGTGCGTAGGCATGCGGCGCGATAGCGTCTGTGGGTGTGTGGCTACTGTAGCAGTACGCGGCGCGATAGTATCTGGGGGTGCGTGCCTGCAGTAACAGTACACAGCTTGATCAGAAACAGTGCGTGGGTACGCGGTAAGGCAGAAGGGTCTCTGCGGGTAGACGCAGGGGAGCAGAAGGTGGAGTGTGTACGCACGCAGACGAGAGAAAGAAAAACTGCGTATCTGTCTTAAGATCTTTTGTTGGCTGAATTTTTCTTGTTGATAAGGTGTTCTGGGTTTAGTTTACTGTTACTGTTGATCTGGTTACTGCAGTTGATTGGGTGATTTACTTGTACTTGATTATCTCTTGATGTTTATGGATCCAGTTTGAAAATTCATGAAAAGTGGTCCTTGAGAGAAAAGAAGTAGGGGGTTGTAGCTCCCTTCCAGGAGAGACTGGAAAACGAGAGAGAGTTGTAGCTCTCACCAGGTTGCAGCTTGCGTACTGGTAAAGGACTGCACCAGTACAAAATCTTTGTAAAAGAAGTTTCTAATTTTAAAGAAGATAGAGACATATTGCAATAGGTGGTTTTCACCCACATTGGGTTTCCACCTTACATCTGGTGTTCTTTGGTGTGACTATCTGTTTTCTTTGTTCATGCTCATTGTTTTATGGTACTGACATGCAAAAATAATTCAAAGTGTAATTAAAGAAGATTTATTAAAAGAACTAGATAATACTGATTCACCCCCCCTCTCAGTATTATTTCCAACAATTGGTATCAGAGCAGGTCCTTCTGAAGGAGCTTGATCGCTTGAAGGAAGATCCATCATCATGAGTAACTACGAGAGAGAAGCATCGATCAGGCCACCAATTTTTGATGGGACAAACTTCGTATATTGGAAGGTAAGAGTTACTGCCTATCTTCAATCGTTGGGTACTGAAGTTTGGGACATCATAGAAACAGGGTATACTTTTCCATCAGCTACTCCTACAGATCCAACAGAGAAAAAGAAATATGAAACAAATGCAAAGGCAGCCAATACTCTTCTAGGATGCCTATCTCAATCAGAATTTGTGAAAGTTATGCAGTATAAATCTGCAAAAGAAATATGGGACAAGATCGTTCTAAGCTATGAAGGAGATGATCAGGTAAAACGTGCAAAACTTCAAACCCTCAGGATCCAGTATGAAAATCTCAAGATGTATAATGATGAAAGTGTGGCTAACTATTTTCTCCGTGTAGACGAGATTGTTAATTGTATGAAAAATTTGGGTGAAGAAATAAGAGAAGCTGTTGTGGTTGAAAAAGTTCTGAGATCTCTGTCACCTAGGTTTGAATCTAAAGTTTCTGCTATAGAAGAAAAGGAAAATCTCCAACATCTTAAAATTTCACAACTACATGGAATTCTAACTACTTATGAAATGAGGAAAGGAGTTCCTTCTGGCAGGAGAGAAGCTGCTTTCAAGGCTTCAGGCAAAGGAGAGTACTATGAATCAGGAGAAGAAGAAGAATCAAATTTTGTCAGAAATCTTCAACGAGGTACTGAACGGTTCAGAGGTAAGCTGCCCTTCAAATGCTTTGCTTGTGGAAGAGTAGGTCACTATGCTGCCAAATGTCCTCATAAGGATAAGATCGACAAGGGAAAGGAACCTATTAGATGGAACAAGAAACAGAATGCAAATAAGAATAGCTACTACACTCATGAAGACAGTGACGGTCTATCAAATAGTGACGAAGATGAACGAGGTAATGATTATAAACTTTTGATGGAATTTGAAGATGATGATTACATGGATGCTATAGATGTGGATAGTTTTTATGAAGAAATTTCTAGACTCAAGACATGTATAGAAGAAAAGAATATGATCATTGATACTCTACAATTTCAAATTGATGAAAAATAAAAATATCTTGAAAAGTTAGAAGGTGAAATTGTTGGTCTTAGAAAATGTTAGGTAAACTTGACTTAGGATAGAGTCAAAAGTTGACGAGGTTAAATAGTGATGGTTTTGGGGCACATGGTATTGTGCACCCATGGTATTCTGCCTGTGGTATTATATGTAATGGAGCCTATAAAAGGCTGGAAGGACTTCATTGTAATTCATGGCCTGGAGGTGAGCGGTGAAGGCTCACTTGGCGAGATTGGCCAGGGTTTTGGCCAAGGATAATGAAATTTCATTATGATTGGGTTTTTCCCCAGATTTGGGGTTTTTCCTGGATAAACACGTGTATTTATGTGTTTATGGTTATTGTTGGTTAATTTTTATATTTATTCCTCTCAGTGATTATTTATGTTGTGCAGTAAATTTTTAACAGAAAAGAGATTGAGAAAACAAAGGCTATTAATCTTAAGTTTGTCAAAGGATCCGAAACTCTGGATGAGATCATCAATGTACAACATTCTCCACTAAACAAGACAGGTCTGGGGTATAATGGAGAAACCTCTCAAGCATCCACCTCTAAGAGTTATCTTGATGCAGCAAGAAGGAATGAGCAAAAGCTCAATGGAGATCACCAGGTAAAGCAGGGACGAATTACATCTAGAGCAAACAAAGATTATCAGGTGAACCAGGGGCAATCCGTCTTTAAGGTGAAGAAAAGCTACAACCAGCCACAGGTAAAATCTTATCAATTTGTTTCAAGAATGGATATCAATAGAAATTACAATCATGTGGCCAGTAGATTTGATAACCGCAGAGGTTTCTTCAATGGACAGTGTTTCTCTTGTCATAACTTCGGTCACAAAGCAACTCAATGTGTTGCATATAAAACAATCATGACTAGAGAAGCTCAAAAAAAAAGAAGTATGACTGGGATTACAAAGAGGACCTATAACAATTTTTCGGCTCTTGAAAATGAAGTTGAATGTTCTATTTGCAATAACTTTGGTCATGAAGATTCTGAATGTAGGAGCAGGTTTCAGTAGACAAAGGAACAACCTTCAAACACCAAAAAATGGAGAATAAAGGAACCACAAACAGAAAGATGTGGGATAGCCTTTTATGCAGAGGGACAGGA
>APFE031374498.1:35689-53091 GCA_000404065.3 Pinus taeda | reverse complement strand
TCTTGCCTCTGCTGGGCAACCTCATCTGTCTGTGGGTGTAGAGTTGGGGGGATCTTCAATTTCTTTTTTATTGCAGCCATGTCTGCATCCCTCAGTTTAAGGACTTGTTGTATTGCCTTAACGTCATTAGGGTCATGCCCAAACTCTATGATTATTTCTTCTAATGCCTTGATTCTATTATCTTTAGCTTGCGAGGATGCCCTCTCCAACTCAAGCTGTGCTGCAGTGTTCTTTAGGCTATTCTACAGCCTGTAATTAATCAAGGTCTTATCTGCCAGAGTGGCATAGACCATCTCACCCGTCTGTTTGTGGAGTTCAATTTGGTCCATCGGGTGAATGTCTTTTGAGAGGACTTCCAAATTAGTCCTGATATAATCTGCAGCTGTTTGTGGTTGCTGCACTGTAGGAGTGAAATGGCTCATGGCCATCTTGCGTTCTTGTACATCAAAGGTAGACATCAGCCTCTGTTGGTTTGGAGGTGCCATGTTTAGGAGGTGATTGTAGAGTCGAATCTTTATTGGCTCACTCCTTCTTTTGGCATCTTTGAATTGTTGTTTTATGCTTGCACCTGTTCCCTGCTGCTGCCCTGAGGAGCTCACCTCTCCCAATGTTGCCGTGTCTTGCTCCTGTTGCAAGGAGCTGGCAGAAGCCTCCATGCTTGGCATTTCCTCCTATGAGAATGGATTTAGCCTTTGCCTCTTCTCTACTTTTTCAGTGAGGGGAGTCTCCCTATCTCTCTTTCTGCTAGTATCCTCCCTTTGAGGGGTCTGGAGGACAGACGAATCAACCCTGGAGTCTTGCCTCGGAGGTGCCACTGGTGCTGTTTGCTCTTGGGTGGCCATCTGGGCCTCTCCTTTTTGCCTCTCCTGACCCTGTTAGTCTGCTTGTTGCTGTTCCTGCTGAGGCTGCTGCTGTTGATCCTGTTGGCCCTATTGGCCCTCTAGTTGTTGTTGGCCCTGTTGTCCCTCTAGTTGTTCCATCACTGTATCCTTTCCCTTGCCCTGCCCTTGATTGGTATTTTGCACTGCCTCTTCTTGTGTTGCAGAGGATGAAGCAGCTGCTCTTATTTGAGGATTTGGCAGAGAAGGCACCTGAGAAGGACATTCCAAGTCAGCCATTTTTGATAAATGCCTTCTAGCTCTTTCAACTAGCTCTTCTTGAGACACAGGTTCTTCTAAGGTGTTTCTCCTCCACTTCGGTTGGTTAGCATGTCTCAGGATGTGGAACATGCTCTCATGCTCATAACTAGAGAGCTTGCATCTCTGTCTTCTCAAGGATATAAAGCCGTTGGGGTCATAAGGCTTCCAAAGGAAACTTAGTTTTAGGCCAAGGCTTTCCAACATCCTATCTGCTTCTTTTTATCCTTCTCTTCTGTTTAGGATGAAGTGGCCTAGCTGGTTTCTAACTTTAAGCTGTGCCCTTTTACCTTTTCCTACAAAATGCAGCTGGTCGGCATTGCCAAATTGACTGAAATACTCCAAGGCAAAGAGCCTCATGGGCACAAATCTGGGCAGCTTGTATGGGCGCAGCTCACACCCATATATCCTAATCACAGTGTAATGCTGGTAAAAATACCAATCTCCTATGCTATACGCACTGGACAGTTGCAGAATCCTCTGCATTTCATCAGAGAGTCTTGGAGGGGGTGCTGTCAAGAGTAGAGACAAGGCTGGATGAATGAATAAGTCTATGAACTCAGAATATGTATATGGTGAATATGCATGGTGGTGGAAGGCTGAGCTCCAGTATACCACTGATCTTGGGTTTCCTGCTGCATCCGTTCTCTTGATTTCAAAAGAGAACTTCTCATGTTGGTGATACAAAATGAGATGATAAATATATGAGGTGTATCTAAACACCCTCTCTCTGGATAAGTGCAAAAATTGCTCATGTATCTTGTCAGAGATATATGTAGCATAGTCATAACAAATGGGGGCCTTACCAGGGGAAAACATTGTCATCATTACTAGCACAGTTTCCTCTATGAACTCCATTGATTTGTACCCCAGCACTGAGCTTATCATGTATGCTAGGTCCAGGCCTAGTTGATCTAAATAGCCATCAAAGATGGGAGGATGCAGCACTGTGTCAGATTTTTTGATAAACAACTGATTAAGCTTTAGGATCTCTGCCTCTGCGAGTACCTTGGCTCCTTGATTGATTAGGTCTAGCAGGGATAAAGGAGCCAATTCCCTTTGAGTTTTGAATTGGACCATCTCCCTGATGGCCTCAGGAGTGGTGTAAAATACAACTGCACCTTGTGTGTTGAGCACAACCCTCCTGATAGGGCCATAACCGTCAGCACACAAGTGGATGAGGTCAGGGAACTGATTGACCTGAGGCATCTTGAAGATTGGGAGGGAGGACTCCCAAATGCCTAAGATGTCTGTTCCATCTCTGTGCTTAGCCCTGAGCTCATTTAATAAATGAATGTGAAGTGTACATTTGGCTGGGGCGTCCTCCGAGATTTGGTAATCTAGGTCTGCCAAATCTTTCCAGTCTAGCTCTCTCTGAGGAGCATTCAAGGGAGTAACATTAAGGGCTACTGATGCTGAAGGGGTATCCATGTCTGTCCAAACGTTTCTTGGGCTGATGAGCGAGCTAACTGGGAAAATGGAATTTGAGAGAAACACAGACTGGCAGGCTTGTTTTACAGCAGAATAGGATGGTACAGGGCTCTCTGAGAAGGCTTTTATACAGTTTAATAGACCTCCTCTGGTAATTTAGGAGCAGATTAATGAGTTCACGATTGCGCGAACAGAGAAGGGTTTCCACTAAAATTGAAGTGTAAAATGGGTCCGTCAATGTAATTCGACCTCAAATTGTCCAGGGGAGACAGGATACGCTTGGTTTTGTGGTGAAAATTCAATGTCTTGCCGTGTCCAGGTATGTTTTATAAGTAACTGTGAAAAAACCAGTTTGCAAGGAAATGGACGGGCAAATACCTGTTTAGCCAGTACCTTGGGACGAAAGAGTAGTTGGGTTGACGCTCTGAGCTTCTGCAGATGGTCGAAAGTTGGCTGGTAGATTGCTGGTCGTTGTTTGCATGCAGACAACACAGAGGTCCTTTTCTCAGAAAATAACAAAAAAAACGCGAAAAACCGTAAAAATATGGCCTTTTTGCTTTATTGGCGTGTTTTTTGAATGACGTCAGCATGTGGGTTTGGGATAGATGACGTCAGCAGGACGTTATCGGGTGACGTGGCGGCCTCAGACCGGTCGACGGGAGTAATGAGGTGGCGGCCAGGTGGGCGAATGGGGACGAGGTGGGCGGTTGTGGCAATGACGTGGGCAACAGCAGGGCGCGGACGTGGGAGGGACAGGTGTCGCCATATCGGGCCCCCTCCTGCACGACAAGGAATCTGTCAGAGGGGGCTCCGACGGAGTTTGGCCGCGACACCTGTCCCCGTGTGACGCAAGCGTCTGACAGATATCGGAAGGTATCTGTCGGACGTCGGGGGCCTTCCGATATTGATAGGAGCCGTTGATCTGCGGGCGCATGATCGGACGGCCTCCTGGTAATGAACCTGCGCGGCCAATAAAATTCACGTTTTTTAAAGGTTGGACGTCGGGCCGCTCCGAAATTGGTGCTGACCGTAGATCTGGCAAAGCCACGATCGGACGGTCGTCGGGTGGATTAAATGCACGGATGATAGCGGTGATCGGGCGGGTTAAAAGATTATATTTCTTGGTAGGCGCGCCCGGCGGGACCCTCCGCTTCATAGATGATTTTCAAAGGTTTTGGATGGTTTTATTTATTGAAATCAAATCTGCCCGCCAACATTAGAAAACGGTAGAAAACACAAAGATTTTCATGCAAAATTTTGTTCAAAGTATACGAGGGCGAAGCTATAGGAAAAGGGGGTTTTGATGAAGTTATAAAAGAGGCACAAATTGGATCCCGACCTTAGGATAAGGCGGGGAAGGTATATTTTCATGATATTTCCGCCCTTTAATGGTTTAAGGGGGTCAAAAAGGTTTCTTTAAGGGTTTTTTAGGCAAAAATGGAGACTTGGGTAGGAGAATGGGTTCAGATGGAGAAAAGGGGCTAAACATGGGTTTTTGACCTTAACCAGATGCTAATTCAATTCCCAGAAGTAGAAATTATGGCTATAGTGCCAAGGAGGGGATATTTATACTGTGTGTGGGGTTTATACACCATGGTGTTATACTAATAGGGAGAATGAAGTATAGGGAGCTAAATAATAGAGTTAGCTGTTAATATGGGGGGAAAATATGGATGAGGATCAGTACAACCAAGTTTTCATGAAAATAACTTAGTGTAAAGAGTAGATGAAAATGAAAAGAACTTTACACAAGAAATGTGGCTTCTAATGGCCTTAAGAACCACCATAAAACTTTGAGTTTTCCTTATGATCATACCTGGTGCAGGGGTGTTAGTTATGAGTGGTGAACAAAGGGAGAGGGGGGAGTTAGACATGCTCCACTGTGTTGTTTTGCCTGTACTTTGCATAGCAAAGTTGATCTTGCGGGGAACACCACTTCTGCAACTTCATCTACCTACCCAATTATTTGCCTCACATTTTTTATTTCTTCATGGAGGGTGCACTTTGAACTTGCAAACCCTTTGCATGCCTTTTCTTTTGCATTGGCTTTTTTGTTTCACTTCCTATCTAATACTACCCTTATTCCTTCCAAGGCCCCAGATTAAGCAGTTGGGAACCTCAGTTTCTCTGCCTGACTACTGATCTGCCAAGTTTAAACAGTTTGGACAGATTTCTTTCTCTATTCTACAACATAAATTGAAAACATGGCATGACCCAGTTTAGACTGTTGGGTGATCCACAAAAATTTAAATATGCCTGAAGGTATGTACACACCTTGTCTTCTTTTGCAAAATATGGATCCTTTGTAGCAGCAAAGTGGAGCATATTTGGCACTTGAATTTTGCCAATCATGAGATATGAAACCTATTGGTATAGGTAACCAACACTCTGAATCCTCTTTTCCCTTGGAGTTTTTGCTATTGTTGCTTCCTCTGTTTTAGGCTCAGCAATCTGTCCCCTTTCCCCTTTTTCTTTTTGTTCTTTCTGTGCTTGAATGTTTGGTGTTCCTTCACCATTGGTTTTCTCATCTTCTTCAGTATGTTCTCCCTCCTCACTACTAGATGAGGTGATGTCTTTGGCCAGAATGCTGATATTGTCATCCCTTGACATGTTTCTGAATATTTCCCAAGATATGGGGACAGTGTAGGTGTGCAAATCATCTTCCACCAATAGTTTGATGAGCCCATGATGGGCCAACTAATCTGGGATCCCTTCATTTAATTTTGTAACACATTCAATTAGTGACTGCAGAAGAAAATAGGGGATGCTCAGCTTCTTGGATGGAGGAAGTCAATCCCATGCCTTAGTTCACACAAAAACCTAAAATGATAACCATAGATGATGCTAAACCTCCCTTCACATGTGATTTACTTCATAATTTGGAAACTGACTTCACTCCAGAGAGGAGGCAAGCTGGTTCTCCTAACCCCATTTTTGTCTTCTTCAGGATGCTCCTCGGGAAGAAAGAATGTTTTCTTAGAAACTTGGCCCAATGACCTCTCTTCTTTGCTCCAAGGGAGCCCTAATGGTAGACCAGTAACTCGACTGATGAGCTTAGGGGTAAGTTCTAGGGTAAAACCCCTAAAACTAACTGTGGCATGTGTCTTTGATTATGGTTTGAGGGACATTAAAAACTCCTCAGTTATCTCCTCGTCATGACCTTGAATTTTGTCAAAGAAGGATATCCAATTTGCTTGGGTGAAAAGGTCCACTACCTCAGGATGCTCGTGTAGTTTGCTAGAGTCCGAGGGTTCTTTCCTTATGAATCCTCCTGGCATGGTGAGAGTGCTATTTTTATGCTTTAATCAAAAAAGGAAATGCTTTTTTATGGTTTCCTCTAAACCCAAGAAGGAATTTCTCGCATGTCCATTATTAACTAGCAACAATTCCTTGGTTTTAAGACTGTTGTCACCCAGAACTCGAATGTCTGTTTATGAAAGGAAGAATTTTGTTTTTACAGACAAAGCACAAGGATTAGGTTCTCTTCTCAGCACATAGACAGATATGCAAATTCAAATTCTTTACACACACACGCTGGCCTCCACGACTGCATATATCTTCCCTATAGGAGAATTTAAAAAGAAAACGTGGAGGATATTTTTGATGCAGAAAAACTGGGGAAACTCAGTGCAATATGCAGGAAAACATTTTACTTCCAATACACAAGCAGACTTTTCCTCTAATTTTCCAATCTGCTACCATTCGATTCACCACCTTGCACAAATAGATCATGCATAGAGGAGATTTTTCGAGCCTACCTCGTATGGAGCTCCAAATTTGACAAAAAATCCTAGGTTTTCCTGCTCCGGAAAGCTGTGCAGCCTTTCTTGTAGAACCCTTCCTGTAGAAGGCCCCCGGTTCCTGTGGAATGACACTGTGCTTCTAAGCAAGCCTGATACGTAGGATATTTTTGAAATCAGACAGAAAAACTGGTGGAGGATGACTGGTTAACAATTTTTGAAGTGGTGGACGCGTACTCCAGACGAGGATGTTGTGAGTGTAGAATGAACAAAAGGTGGTGTATGTTTTAGCCAGGCATCTTTTAGCTGCGGCGTGATTTGTGGTGAGGGGATGAGGTGGCCAGACTGGACCGTTGATCCAATGTCACAACCATAATTTCTCTGCGTGTTTCTGACCGCCATCACCTCCCCTCTGCCGTTATCTGCCACCACCACTACCAGTCCCGACGATTTCTCCCTGAATGGACACTCCACAAGTGCTGGTTGCACATCTCATTGGCAACTTTGAATGTAATGGGGCTCATTTGGATCCCACGAGGATATGTAACTGGCCGAGGGTGGCCGGTTGACTGGCCACCTATTCCACTCAATCCGAACCATTCCCATAGGCATGCATATTTTAAAAATATAATTTATGCAATTGACGAATGAGTTTAGGCACTTACCTACGTGGTCATGACCGCGCTATGCATAGTTTAGGTTTTGGAACCACTCCTTCATTTTCTATTGCTTCATGCACAGGTTTTGGAACCCATTCCTTCGTTTGCTGTTGCTGCATGCATGGGTTTGGGAACCCATTCCTTTGTTTTCTGTTGCTACATGCACAGGTTTTGGAACCCATTCCTTCATTTGTTGTTGCTGCATGCTTGGCTGTAGCTGCTGTTGACATTCCTTCATTCAAGAAGAGCCTTTTGCATGTCTCTTTTTCCATTCTTGGCTATCCCTATCTCCGGAGTATGTCTTCGATAGGGATCTGCTGCTACAAGATTCCTGTAGGATGTCCTGTAGCTGCTTCTCCTCCTCGAATGCAAGCTAGAATGAGTAGGGCTATATTGCTGACGAGGGGTTCGACTGATGAGGAGTCTAGATGGAGATTGATAGATATGGTGAGTGAGAAACTGTTGCTTGATTTGTCACTAAAAGTTTTTGCTAGCAGTATGAAGAAAACCGGGTTTTTGTGTGTGACTGTGCAGGAACAAATAAAAGGATGAGTGCAACGGAGGTGTAAAGAGATGGAAGAGGGTGACATATGGTGATGGACGGAAACATGGATGTTTGTCGGCCTCATAGGTAGATTCCCAACCTTCGGATTCTCTTCCGAGATCAATTATGGCCTGTTTGTAGGTTCTACAGGATCTTCCTATAGAAGACATAGAACTTCCTATAGAAGGTGAAATCTAACCCGATTGAGACAAATACTATGAAAGGGTAGTGGAAGAATTTACTGTGAGGGATCCTTGCATCTTGGTACTGACCTCTGTCCTTATTTTGTGTGATCCTCCTAACCTGCAATGTTCTCCCTGCAACTTGCAATTATTCAATAGAGATTAGTTTTTTTTTTTGTTTTTTTTTTTGAGAGAGGGAGACAGTTGGGGTGCCTCCAGGAGGTTTTCACCCTCACTGTATTCCCTAGGCACCTCTAAGAGATTTTCACCCAAGGATCTTTTTATTCATTTTTCTATTTTTTTTTTGTTATGCTCAAGGTGTGGGTGGAGTGGAGACAAGGGCCTGCTCCACTACCAACACTGATTTATCCTGAGTTTCAATGAACTCCTGCTTAGAAAGGGACTTCCTGTAGATTTTCAATCGATGCCCATTGAAAAGCATGGGGATGGCTTCTTCATCAATGGTCCTAATAAGGAATGAACCATTGCCGTTGCATTTCTCCACTTTATATGGTCCCAGCCACTTTGTCCTCAGCTTACCTTTGAAATCCTTATATCTCGAGTCATATAAAAATGCCCAATCTCCTGGCTGAAATTGCTTTTCGTTAAGGTGCTAGTCATGCCATATCTTTTTCTGGAGTTGGAAAACTTCTAAGTGGAGGAGGGCTTGCATTCTCTGTTCATCTAATCCATTCAGCTGTAGTAATCTTTCCTATTGTGCATGGTTGAGATCTAGGTCCAGCTAAGCTGCCAACCTTAATGTGTTGTACTCGAATTCTATGAACAACAAAGTCTTCTTCCCGTAGACCAGCTCATAAGGTGTGAAACCTGTTGTAGTTTTCCAAGTGGTGTTATAGGCCCATGTGGCCTCAACCAAGCAATCTGCCCAATCTTTTCTATTGCTACTCACCACTATAGTCAAAATCTCTTCCAAAGCTCTGTTAGTGACTTCCACCTGCCCATTTGCTTGCGGATGATAAGGGGTGGAAGTTCTATGCTTAATCTTGTGATGAGCGAGCAGGTATTCAATCAGGTTAGAGGTAAATTGACTTCCTTGATCTGTGACTAATTCTCTTGGGTAGCCAAACTTGTAGAAGATATTTTCCTCAAAAACTCAGCCACTTTTTCTTCTGTCGCTGCCTTGATTGCCTTTGTTTCTTCCCACTTTGTCAGGTAGTCTGTGCACACAATGATGTAAGACTTTTGTTTTGAAGGAGGGTTGATAGGACCCACAAAGTCCATGCCCCACTTCTCAAATGGCTCAAAATTCACTTGAGGTTGGAGGGGAATTTCATCCCTCGGAGTCAGTTTCCCCATCCTTTGACATCAGTCACATTGGCTGATGTATCTTCTGACATCTTGATGAAGAGTGGGCCGATAGTAGCTTGCGTGTAGAATTTTGAAGGCGGTCCTTTTTGCTGCAAAGTGGCCTCCACAAGGTCCATCATGATAGGTTAGGTGGATGTCAAAAAATTCCTCCTCCCTAACACAACACCTCAAGATCTGATCTGGGCCAAGTTTAAATAGGTTTCCCCCAATCAAAGTGAAGGGGACACTTTTCCTCATGATTTTTCTCTTCTCTTTTAAGGATAGGTGTGGAGGGAACTGTGCTGAAACCAAGTAGTTTGCTATATCAGCAAACCATGGAGAGAGTACTCAAATAGAAAACAAGTGTTCATCTGGCATTTGGTCATCCACCGTCCGTTCTTCACCTGTAGGCAAATCTAGTCTAGACAGAAAATCAACAACAACATTTTCCTTACCTTTCTTGTCAACAATGGTTAAGTCAAATTGCTGCAATAAAAGTAACCATCTAATGATACAAGCATTTACATCAGGTTTATTCATCAAATACCTAATCACAACATGATTAGTGTGTATAAATGTTTGATAACCAATGATGTAGTGTCTGAACTTGTTTAGGGAATGGAATATAGCTAGGAGCTCTTTCTCAGTTACAGTATAGTTTAATTCTGCCTTGGATAGGTTTTTGCTGACAAAATATATGGCATATGGTAGCTTCTCTTCAACTTGTCCTAAGGCTGCCCCTATGGCTTTGTTCGAGGCATCGGTGTGGATGTGGAAAGGTAGGGCCCAGTTTGGACCTCTCAAGATTGGGGCAGTTACCAGCTTATCTTTCAACTCATCCAGAGCTTCTTGACAGTTGTCAGTCCATATAAACTCAACGTTTTTCCCAAAAAGGCCAAACAATGGCGAGGCTAGCTTACTAAAATCTTTAATGAATCTTCTATAATATCTTGCTAAGCCTAGAAAACTCTGAACATCCCTTACCTTTTGAGGAGGTGGAACCTTTTGGATGATAGCAATTTTGTTGGGATCCACCTTTAATCCTTGCTGAGAAATTGTATGACCTAGCATGGTCCATTCAGTCATCAGGAATTCACATTTTTCAGGACTAAGGAACAATTTTATTTCAATACACTTGGTTAAAACTTTTCCCAGGTTAGTCAATGCTTCTTGGAATTTGGACCCATAATGAGTAAAGTCATCCATATAGATTTCCACCAAATCATGAACCGGCTCAGCAAATATGCTCAGTACTTCTCTCTAGAAAGTGAAAGGAGCATTGCATAGCCAAAAGGGAAGGACCTGATAGGCAAACGTACCCCATGGACAAGTGAAAGTGGTCTTATCTTGGTCTTATAGGTTGATTTGGATCTGATTATACCCACTGAACCCATCTAGGAAAGAAAAGAACTTCTTCCCTGCCAGCCCATCTAACACTTGATCTATGAAAGGCAAAGGGAAATGGTCCTTCTTGGTGGCTTTGTTAAGTTATCGATAATCTACACAGATTCTCCACTTCTTGTTTTTTTTGGGCACAAGCACTAGAGGAGAAACCCACTTGCTGTCAGAGATGGGGTAGATGAATCCTGCATCCAACAACTTTTGCAATTCTTCTTTGACAATGTCCTTAAGGGTTGAATTCATTCTCCTCTAAGGTTTCCTGACTAGTTTACAATCCTCTTTAATGTAAATGTGATGGGTACAGATAGAAGGGTGGACTCCTTTCATCTCCTTATAGCTCCAAGTGAAAGAATCCAAATGGCAGTTCAATAAGCTACACAGCTCCTTCTCCTCTGAGGGGGATAGGGATGAGCTGATCTTCAAGGTTCTTTCAGGGCCAAATTCCACATTCTTAACTGTGGGAGAGGTCGGATTAGCCACACGAAGGTCCACTAGAGGACTGGCTTGGGTACCTTCCACCAACTCCTCTAATGGAAGCACACTAGGAGGTGGATTTTGAATCAAATTATCAATCAGGTCATCCTCAGTTTGAGGACCTCCCTGGGTGGCTTCCACTGTGCACACTCGTGTAGAGTAAATTTCATCCTCATCTCCCTCCTCCAACCAGAGAGGTAAGTCATGTTCTAGCAGAGGTTGGGCAAGAGGATATAGGAATAGTTGTTTGGACATAGGCCCATTCTTGATGGTCATGCTCCCATCTTGACAACTGATGTAAGCATTCACAGTAGCTAACCAAGGCCTTCCCAAAATGAGATGGTATCCAGTGAGTTTTTCCTTTGGCTGAAGGACCAAGAAGTCCGCAGGGTACTCCTAAGAATCAACAGAGACCATGACATATTCCACAATCTCTTCGGGAGTCACCGTGGAGAAATCTAGTAATTGCAGTACTGTCGAGGTCTTTCTTAGGGAACTCTGAAGATTAAGCTTGAGCATAGTGTCCCTGGTCATGACATTATTGGCAGCCCCTAGATCAATCAGGGTGTGGGGGATTATGGTGCCATTGATGTGGACATCAACTACAGGACTCACACGGTCCAAATATTTTGGAGAGATTACTTGTCCCAACATTAGATCAGACAGTTTTCCTATGACATTGATAGTTGGGGCATCTCTCTTGCGCCTGCCTCGGTGCCTGAAACACTTCTCTTTAATCAATTTGTTATATATTGGTACATATTTTATGGCCTGGAGAAGTGGTATTTTTACACACAACCGTTTAAGTTCTCCTAGAAGTTCAGTCTCCTCTGGGTTTGGTTACGTGGTTGCCGTTAGTCTCTCAGGAAAGGGTGGAATGGCTTTAGGTTCACTTTCATGTTTCTCTTCTTCATCCTCCGGAGGAGGAGGTTGGCAATCTGGAAGGACCTTCCCAGATCGTAGGTTGATCTCCTAAATCTCCACAACATAGGTAGGGCATGTTGTCTCTCCAGTATATACCTGCTGAGCCTATCTGTTGCTGGGATTTGGGTTCGGTTGAGCAGGCATCTGAGGTTGTCTTGGAGGAGCAGGAGTTAATTGTTGTGGTTGAGTAGGTGGTGGAGACAAAATAACGGGAGGAGAGTTGTATTGTGGCCTCCACCCCAGCTAAGGTGCATTCCACTGAGGTTGTCGATGAACATGAGAATGAAATGAATGAGCAGCAGGTTGAGTATGGTATTGAGATGGATAAGACCAAGGAGGGGGTGCAAACCAGGAAGGATGAGTAGGGGGACCCCAAGAAGGTATGTGAGCGGATTGGTTGGGATTGTACTAAGTTTGAGATTTCCCTTGCATCCCCTACTAGTAAGGTAGGGATCTATGCGACCTCCTTTGGTTGAGGAAGTAGAGTGGTTAAGTGGCTCTTTCAGCCCCTTGGTACATAGCTTTAAGTCCAGGTAAGGTTGGGCACTGGTTTGTAGGGTGGTCTTCCTCACAAACGAAACATACCTCTACTGAGTGCAATGGGTAGTCATTTTTAGGATGCTTCCTTGTACATCTGGGAAAAAAGATGGCCTAAGCCCTCTCAGCTTCCTCTTTCTTTTGTTGGATTCAGAAAGTATCTAGTTGCATGGAAATGGTATGTTTCACCTCACTTTTAAGGTCTTCCATCTTATTTGTAAACTCATGTTTAGAGAAGGTGGAACTAGCTGAAAGTGGATTCCCCCTACCTCTTTTCTGGGCTGCCCTAGAATGGTTTCTAAAAAAAGTCTTTATGTCATCATAAGGTAGTTGGTATATGTCTCCTCCAGCTAGCAAATGGAGGATATTTGGAAGGTCTTCAGCGACTCCTCGGAGTAGAACAAGATTCAGAGATTCAGGGTCAAGTGTGCACCTGGCCCTTTTATAACTAAGTTGTAACATTTTTCATAGTCTTCTAAGGATTCATCACTTCCCATGGTCATCCAAAAGATTTCTCCCTTCATTTCCTTTGACCTACAGTAGTCCCGATATTTGTTGTTAAAGGCTTGCTGCATTTGAGCCCAAGATGTGATACTGTTTCCAGGTAACCCCATGAACTAGCATAGTGCTACATCCTTGAGGGTAGAGGGAAAGAGTTTCGACTTTTTCTTGTCTTCTGCATAGTCATAAGTTCGACAAAGGATAGCAAACACAAACAAGAAGGTATCAGGGTCTTCAGTGGTCAATCCATGGAAGTGAGGTAAGGCTGAGGGACTTATGTTTTTCCTTTTGGTGTCCCCATTGGTTTCTCGGATGGGAAAGGCACCTTCTATTCTCTCCTCATCTCCTATACCGTTTCTGTGTTTAGCCATGGTCTCAAGAGGAATGTTCTCTTGCTCTTCTTCTGTTATAGGATCTTCGTATATCTCTGGAGGTTCACTTATAGGTTCTTTTGGATCATTGCCACCGAAGAAGAGAGAAGGGTGACTCAATGATGTGGTGGGGGTGTTGGGTAAGAATCTTCCTGTATTGTCTCTGTTCCTACTAGGTATGAAATGGAATATTTTTGGTGTTTTTCCGCTTTCACCTGCAAAACTGAAATCGATCGAACTGCAACTAACTAAAATCTATCTTGTTGAAATGAAAATGCAGAATTGAAATGAAAGTAGGAAATGACTAATCTATGCTGTTGAAATGAAATTGCAGAAATGAAATGCTAAGCTACGCTTGCAGAATTGAAATTGTAGAATTGAAATGCTAATCTATGCTTGCAGAATTGAAATTGCGGAATTGAAATGCTGATCTATGAAAGCAAGAAATGTATAAGCTACTTTTGCGGAAATGAAATTGCAGAATGGAAATGAAGAAACTACTCTACGCTTGCTGAAATAAACTACTGAGCAGAAGGTTGCAGTAGAAAATAGAGGAAAAGCAGCAATCACAAATACTTTGATGCTTCCCCGACAACGATGCCAAAAATATGGTGGGCTCAAGTATTGTAGCAATAATGTTGCAACTCCTGGGACTCCCTTCTTTACTTTTATCAACCCAGTAGTTCATAACAAACTTGGAAGTGACAGTGCTATATGCACAAGAATTAGCTCTTGCCGTAGGCTGTCATTTGATCAGCTAACACAAGCCCGCAAGGAGCTTAAGACAACTTCTATGAGCTCTTAGAAGAAGCTTTTAACTGTGATGGATGAAAGCTAACTCAACAGAGGCTAATCTACTTGCAGAAAGAAGCGAAAAGCTGAAAGGAAATGCAAACCCTAGCAAACCCTCGTTTTTCCGACTAACCCTAATGGTGCGAGAAAAGGGATGAAAGTTGTAGAAATGGATGCCATTTACTCTTGGAAAGGTAAATTTCATGTGACTAAGCTACTTTTGAAGCGAAATCTGAAAAGGAACATCTTTTTGTATTTTTTAGTAATCTTGTAGAATTATTATGCATGTGCTTTAACTATTTTTTATTGTGCAGAGGTTGATTGGTGAAAGGAAATGGGGTAGGCACTTGCAAGAGGTTGGGAAGATGAGAAGAGGGCCTAAGGGGTCCCTATCACCCTTCTAGAGAGTTTCATAGTGATCAGATCTTGAAAAACTGCTCATGTGATCTTCTACAGAAAGTCTGCAGGGGTTCTACAGGATGTTCTACAAGATGTTCTGAAAGAGGATTTTGGAGGGTTGATGGTGGAAAAATGGTGGAAAAATGAAATGGAGGTTGGATGAGGATGTGAAGGGGTCTAAGACCTAGTAAATGAAGCTAAGTAGTGATGAAGGTGGTTGGATTTGTTCAAGGATGGAGGGAGCAATGCTGCATAAGAATGTAGAAATTAGGGCAAATTGGAAAAGTGTGGCAAATGAAGGGAAGGAATCTCGGATTAGGGGTTGGAGGAGGTTTTATGATGGAGGAAGGATAGGTAGGGATGTATTACATGTGCTCTACACACTATTTTCCAAAACTGATCAAACAAAGACTAGAAAAACCAAAGATCTATCTATTTTAACCTAATCTGACCTAAAAACTGGAATCATGATGAACATAAGTTTATAGACAAGAAATAATGCAAGATAACTATGGTAACGAAGCAAGAATAGATCTAAACATGTAAGCACAACTGGTAGCAACTTTTCCAACTAAAAATCTAATACTATCAATTACATTGAAAGGCAAAAACATTGTTTTTGTGGCAGCAAGTATGCGTTGGTCTCAACTCATGGTCCCAAGGAGGGAGAGGTGAGGTCAAGGATTTCTTGATGGCCTTTTTGTAGATATTTCCAGTTACCAAACTGTCAAATCAGCCTGAAGCATGAAAAGCTATTTTAATCATAAAAAACAACCTAAGTAACAAAGCAAGATCTTAACCTAAATAACAGAAATTATTCTATGAATGCAAGGAAAAACGCATAAAAGTACATAGAGGAGGTACTAGCACTTGGGTTGGGCCCAACCCTAAGAGTTACAGCCTCCTAGGAGAAGCTCAGAGCTAATGCAAAGTGAAACTGATCTCCATTACTCAAAAAAGAACCATGTCACAAAAATGTTTACAACAAAAGCTCGAAAATGAGCTGAAAGGTAGAGCAGCACTAAAGTGCGAAATACAAATGTTCAAGAGATAAAATACCAAATCTGGAAGCCTTCCTACTTATGCACCATGAGAACCTCCAATAACCCTCATTAACTTAAGGGGCTTGGCTGGTCAAAACTGCAAGTAATCAACGACTTCACAAAGGCTGCTCGGTTGCCCTTGGAAATCAACTTTGGTGGGCTGCTGAACTCCGAGCTGATGGTGGAGAACTCAAGGAAGGGGCCATTTAGTGAAGGAGACACCCTTCCTACTAATCCTCAGCCTTTTTCCCTCGTATTTGGCTATCAACTGGCTCATAAATGCTTGACCTTGGTCCAAAATATGCCCAAAAATCTGCAATAAGCACGTAGTAGACTTCATGGTCAAATGACTATTCTCATTCATCCAATTAACATAAATATACTCAAAATCATGCATAAACTATGAAGAATGGTGGATTAATTGAGAATAATAGGCAAAATGAGCCCAATAAGTTTCCCATTTTTGGGCTTATCAGTAGACCCTATTCATTGGGAGATCTGCAAGATCGATTCTGGTGGTGAAAGAAGATGGCGAGTAGTGGAATGATAGACATCAAGAAATTTAATGGTTGGAGTTTTGAGTTATGGAAACATGAGATGGAGGATCTACTGGTGGATAAATATCAGTGGCTTGTGGTATATCTAGGTACTAAACCATGAGAGTGTCTGATGGAGAATGAAAGAAGTTGGATTAGAAGGTAAAGATCACAATACGATTGTGTGTCTCATATTCAGTATTGCTGAATGTATCAGGGGAAGCTACGGTGAAGACTTTGTGGGACAAGTTAGGGAATTTGTAGTAATCTAAGTCTTTGGTGAATAAACTGTTCCTATGGAAAAAGCTATATAACCTGAGGATGAAATATGGAGACTCGGTGGAAGAGCATCTGAACGCATTTTATACTATGGTAAGTCAGTTATTATTTGTTGATATTAAAATTTTAGATGAAGATAAGTGGTTCAGTTTGTTGTGTTCTCTACCAGATTCGTGGGATAGTCTGGTTATTGCAATAGGTAGGAATGCAACTACCTTGCAGTTTGATGAAATAGTCTCATCCTTGCTGACGGAGGAAATGAGATGGAAAATATGGAGAGCCGGAATGGTGATTCCTTGTATGTACAAGGACGTTTCCAAAACAAAAAAAAAAGTAAGTCATTGAGTGGGATGTCTATATCTAGAGGGAGATCTAAATCTCTAGGAAAACCTGTAAAGGTGGTGTGATGGAAATGTGGAAAGGAAGGGCACTACAAAAGGGATTGTAAATCTAAAGATCCCAATAAAGGAAAGGGATCTGATGATGCTCCTTCTACATAGGTGAAAACCACCTCAGATGAAGATGGGGATGGGTAGTTGGCTTCTTCAAGTACACATGTAGATCATGATACATGGTTGATTGACTCACGTGCACCCTTTCCCATTACTCCCCATAGAGAGTGGTTTTGCGAGTATGATAAATACGATGGTGGTGATGTCTTCTTAGGGGATGATAGGAAGGCTATAATTATTGGTCGCGGAAAAGTAAAGCTGAAGTTGCAAGGTGGAAGGGTTAGAACACTTCCAGGTTTTCTACGTATTCCTACATTGGCAAAAAATATGATTTTTCTAAGCAAGTTGGATGATGTAGGTACAAAAAAACAGTGTTCGAGAATGATACCTGCAAGATGGTTTGGGGGCACTGGTATTGATGCAGGGAGTTCAAATTGGAACTCTATACAAGCTGCAAGGTAGCACTGTTGTGGATGGGTGCAACAGTTTCGTGGTTCCTGAAAGTGGAGCAGAAAATCTAGAGGTCTTTGGAGAGATTACCATGTTGTGGTATCAAAGGCTTGGACATATTGGAGAGAAGAGCCTTCAAATACTTCATGGTAAAGGTATGGTAGAAGGTATGAGTAATAGCTCTCTGGATTTTGATTTCTATGAAAATTGTGTATATGGGAAGCAGAATCGGGTGAGTTTCCC
>APFE031374498.1:1457-34992 GCA_000404065.3 Pinus taeda | reverse complement strand
AAAATGAGCCTTGGGATTTAGTGGAGTTGCCATCTGGAAGGAAACACATTGGCAGCAAATGGATGTTCAAGAAGAAGACAAATGTAGAAGGAAAGGTGGAGAAATACAAAGCTTGGTTGGTAGAAAAAGGTTATTCCCAGGTGTCGGGAATTGATTTTTGGTGATATTTTTTTCTCCTGTTGCCAAGGTAACTTATATTACATTACTTTTATTTCTTGCCGCTACTTTTGATTTTATGGTAGAATAGATGGATGTGAATACAACATTTCTTCACGGGGATGTGGAAGAGGAGATGTACATGAAGCAAATTGAAGGCTTTGTGGTGAAGGGTAAGAAAGAACTCGTATGCAGGTTAAAGAAGTCTCTATATGGGTTAAAAGAGTCACCAAGGATGTGGTATGAGAAATTTGATACATTTATACAGGGACTTGGCTTCACCAAAAGCAAAGCAGATCATTGTGTGTATTTTAAATTAATTGGTGACTATGTTATTTATATGGTATTGTATGTGGATGATATGTTGCTGGTTGGAAACGACAAAGTAATTATCTAGGATTTGAAGACCCATTTGTCCTCTAAATTTGACATGAAAGATATTCGCGCTGCAAACTATATTTTGGGCATGAAAATTAAAAGAGTTTAGACAAAGAGGAAGCTCTGGTTAAACCAAAGGAAGTATGTCGAGACAATATTGTAGAGAATTAATATGCTGGATAGTAAACCGGTGAAGGTTCCTATTCTTGTAGGTGTAAAGTTATCTGCTGAACAGTGTCCCAAGACAAAAGAAGAGGAAGAGGACATGTCCCGTGTTCCATATGCAAGTGTAGTGGGTAGCCTTATGTATGCAATGGTCTATATTATACTAGACATTGCACATGCAGTGGGAGTATTGAGCAGGTTTGTGTCAAAACCAGGGAAGGAGTACTGGACAACAGTGAAGCAAGTTTTCAGGTATTTGTGTGGCACTAGTGATTATGGTTTGTGCTACCAAGGAAGACCAGGATTGGGCAGAGTGTTGGATATTCATGGCTTTTTTGATGTAGACTAGGCTGGAGATCTGGATCAGAGAAGATTTACAAGTGGATATGTGTTTAACCTATTTGGAGGTGCAGTCAGTTGGATGAGTAAGAAACAATCTGTAGTGCCACTATCAACTACAAAAGTAGAATACATGGCAACCACTAATGCAGGAAAGGAAGCAATTTGGTTGCAGAGATTGTGTTCAAGTATGGTGTTAGTACAGGGAGTTATAAGGATAGACTGTGACAGCAAAGTGCAATTTCCTTGGCAAAGAACCATGCATATCATTCAAAGACAAAGCACATTGATGTTCAATATCACTTTGTGAGGGATTTGATAGAAGACAAAAAGGTGTTGCTGGTAAAGGTGGACACTTTGAAGAATACTACAGATGCATGGACAAAATCTTTGAGCTCTGAGAAGTTCTCTTGGTGTGGAGAAACAATGGGCATTGTAGGGTTGGATAAATGACTAAGCTCTCTTATGGCTCCCTGTAGAAATACAACAACAAGTGGGAGAATGTTGGGTTATGTTATATTCTTTCTATGACTAGCCCACGTAGTTAACCAGGGGGTTAGAAGGGGGGCGGAGCCCCCCCTTCATTGCACCGGTTGCATAGCGGGGGCAGTCACAGGGGGTTTGAAGGGTGTAGATAACCCCACTCTATGGGTTCCATGGCAACTCCCTAGAAAGTTTTGGTTTTGGACCCTATATTAGGTTGGGCGGACCTACCTATGGTTTTGTGCATGTTTTTCGCACATGTTTTTGGACGCGATGGTTTTTGGTCCATGGTTTTGGATGCAATGGTTTTCGGTCCATGCTATTGGATGCTTCGACATGTATAAATATGTATTGTAACATTGAAAGGAACATAATGAAAATCAAGCTAGTAGTCCTAGTTTTGGGATCCAGGGGAAATCTCTCTGTATATGTGTTTTATGTGTTATGCTCTTGCATTGTTTATTTTTTGTGTTTTAGAATTCGTATGCAGGTAATTTTTGTGTGGGGTAAAACCTACACATGACACCATTTTGTTACGATGTTCTAGCTATGGAGTATTGCCTCTTAATCCCATGCTACTCACAAAAATAATCAAATTCCTTGGACATTAACTCACATCCTCTATCACATCTAAGACACTTTATGTTCAAATCAACCTCATTTTAAACAAGTGCCTTAAAATACTTAAACTTGTTGAAAGCTTCTGATTTTTGTTTCAAGAGAATAATCCACGTCGCTCTAGTGACGTCATAAAAAAAATATTAAATATCTCTCACCTCTTGGAATTTTCATCCTTCTAGGGCCACATACATATACTTGCGCTAGCTCTAATGGTATTCTTGTAGTGAACTCATTGGATTTAAAAGGCACTCTTGTTTGTTTCCAAAATTTGCATGACTTGCATGTTTTTCTATATAGTCTAACCAACCTTGGTAACCCTTTAATGATTCCATTCTTGCTAATTTTGACTAAATTTCCAAAATTAACATGATTCAATCTTTTATGCCATAGTCAATATTCCTCTATTTTTCTCATGAAACAACTGCATCTAGTGTCATAAAAATAGACATGTTATTGTCACTTCTAATGGCCTTTGTAACTATCTTTCCTGATTTAGCAGTTTTGGTTTCACACTCTTTAAATCTGAAAATGACCTCATGCCCATTATCACACAATTGACTCACACTAAGGGGTTTGTGCTTCAAACCATCAACATACGTCAAATTTTGGGCTTGGGCATTATTGTCCAATCTAGTTGTTCCTTTGCCTCTAACGGGAACTATTGCATCATTTCCAAAAATTACATTTCCCTTTTCGAATTCTTTTAGCTGTAGAATCTTTCTCTTATCACCGGTGATGTTCTTGGAGAAACCACTATCAATAAGCCATTGCTCATGTTGACAATGGGATATCAAAGGAAGCTCACAATTTTCTTCCTTTTTCTTCCATCTTTTTTTTTTTTTAACTTTCTTGTGATTAAATTTTTCTTGAGTGTGCTACATTAATGAATTTGGAAGGCTAGATCCGTATTCACTAGCTTTGTGACCAAAGTTATTGGATGTGAAACAGTCGATCTCATTCAATAGTTGACTAAAAATAATTATTTCATTTGCATAAAAAAACATTTGGACCTTGAGAAACTCTTGATCTATAAACATTTCCTCTAGGAAACACCTTTCACCTAAAATTTATGTCTTTTTGTCCAGAATTATTACAGGCAGAACAATAGCCATAAAATAATGAAGGATACCCAAATTTTTGTTGCCATGATGGAGGAGTGAAATTTAAGGATATTTCTTGCTTCACTTTTTAATTTTATGATTTTATTTTAGCTTCATTCTTTTTCTCACTCCTACTAGTTGCATTTTTTTTTTAATTTTATTTTCCTTTCACATCATTTGCATAACAGGTACTTAGCTGATCTATGACATTTTGAAGAGGAGGCTTAAACCCCAAACCAATTTTTTTCCTCCGATGACCTTTGCATGCTGAGAATATTTTGCATGGTTTTAGATCCCTTTACAAATTTATAATTTAGGCATGCTTTAGTTTCTATTTTTGATAGATTGGCTCTTAATGCAACAATTTCTTCCTCATGTTTATGAAAATTCTCTTTATGTTCTTATAGTTGATTGGTGAGCACATTCTCCTTCATTTTCACTTCTTCCAATTCTCTCTTTAAGAATATGATTTCTTCTTCATGACCACATGTAATGGGGGCTCCTCCAATATTATTCTTCAAATATTCATTTTCTTTATCCAACTCGGCCAAGTTATTTTTTTCAACCACAATTTGTTGCAAAAAGTTTTCTTTGAATTTCTCAATCTTATCCAAGTGGATCTTCAAATAATTATAAACCAAAGTGGGTTTATTCCCCTTTAGTTTGTGTATTTACTCCTTCAACAACTTGTTTTTATTTCTAGCTTTTCTTTGGTCATCAAGTCGAGTAATGATCTCACCTTCATAATAAATTATCTATCCTTAAGATCTAGTTCATCTTTGGATTAAAGGGCCATAAGAACACATTCATTGTTCTCTTCTTCTTCTTATTAATATTTCTTAGTGATTTCATTTGAAATATCACTTTATTCTTTGGATTAGTAGCTACTTCCCTTTTGAGCTTTAACTTTTTGAAATTTTTGGGATTTTCCTTGCTCTTCATAGCCTTCTTCTTTTCCTCCTGTTTACTTATTTTGTGTGGATATTTTGCAGAAAAATATCAAACTTCTCCACATTTGAATGAATTGAAAGGAACCATGCATTTATACTTTCCAATACCTCTCTTTAATTTACTTGCGCAAATTCTTCATCAAATTCATTACTAGAGTATTCTTCTTCTTGATTTTATTTGGATGTTTCTTGAGACTTTTCGTAACAACATTGACCTTCTTGAAGGCCTTGAATGAAACTTCACTATATTCAAATTTCTTTTCAATAATACGCATATCATAAGCTGTAAGAATTCCAACCAATTGCTCCATAGTGAGAGTGCTCAAATCAAATATTTCCTCAAGAGCGGAAACCTTGGGGTCAAATCTTGTCAGTAAAGACATCAAGATTTCTTAATAATGTATTCATATTCAAATTCTAAATATGTGCTTTGAATTAGATTGGTCATTATTTCAACTCTTCTAAAACATTCTACAATAGTTTCATCTTCCTTCATTTTCAAGCTCTCAAACCTAATCCTATTGGTTTGGTGCTTCACTTTCTTCACCTTATGATCACCTTCATATATATTCTCAAGTTTTTCCTAAAATTCTTTATTTTATTTGCAATACATGAATTTTATCGGTTCATTCTCACTAAGTGCTACAATGATGGAATTTATAGCTCTGGAATTGTTTTCATACCTCTTCTTTTCATCATTGTTTGAAGGAAGAACATCATGAACAAGATATCTAAACACCACGGTAGAGAAGGCATCAACACTTAAACTCATGAAGTGCCCCTCCATTCTCATCTTCCATATTAGTTTTCACCATAAAAAATGGAACTTTCACATCATTTCCAACCATTGTCCCTTCTCGAAATCTGCTTTCAGTGGTCAAGATGCAGCAAAGGAGCTAGATCTAATAACAAATGTTAGACAAAAGTAATATTGAGAGCAGGGTGGGGGGGGGGGGTGATAGGGGGTGAATCACTATTATGGAAATATGAAAATTGTTTCTACAAATACAAATTATTGAAAAATTAACTTCAAAAAGATATATCAATATCATGCACATGAAAGCACAAACAATCATAACATGTAGACACTTGGATTTTAGGTGGAAACACCCCCCTTTAGGGAGAAAAAACCACCGAATTGTTTGTTTCTTCTTCTTACTATATATTACTTCAAAATATTCTCATTTTCATTACATCAAATAGCCACCGTTAGTACATAGAACCCACCGCTTGACTGAAATGAAAAATGTTGGACACAACCAACTTGGAGCACCTATTCCTACAATAGACAATTAACATAATTCTGAAATACTATTAAAGAATAATCTCTGAAGAAAACTGCAATTCTAAAACTCCAAACTCACTACAAAACTCACTCGTTGTGCACTAGTAACTCATGCACACTCACTAACTCACATTGCTAGAGAACCTACCAAATAAACTCCCTGACTTGTCATCTTTGTAAATCCTTAGATCAATTAATTCTTCAAGTGATGGCACTTTTCGAAATCCTATTCACATCCTTTAGATGAAGCTATATTTTTTTATAAAATGAAGCTACTCATTCCACTAGTTTTTTGATAATTTCAATTTTGATCACTTTCTCGAGGCCCTACAACTTGTCCCGAACTTTCTTGGAAAATTCTGACAAAAATCTTTGCCAAAAGGAATTTTATTCCAAATTAGAATGTAAGATCTAGATATTTTCTCATGTTTTCATCTTTCAGTCACATAACATTGACCTAATCCAGCTAGTCGCTCTCCTAACACAACAAGCCAGTGACTAGACAATTTCAGTCACTCCCATAGTTCTTTATCCATGCAACTAGGGCACATCATAATGTAAAACAAGAGATATTGCCCTCAAACTTGCAATAGATGTTTAGGGGGTTTATATATTATAATAACTTTAAACCATCCTTCAAAGCCCAATTTGACATTAGGAAACTAGCTGCATAACTCAACAAGAATCTACACACATCATCAACTAGACCTCTAACACTATTTTAGATGAGGCCTTAATACATCATGACATCTCTTCTACAGGCCTTCTAATAATTATGGAGAATTCTTTACATCAACATGACAACCCTCAACAAGTGTACAATAGACTCAAGATGATACATAGGGACTCATGAGTACATACATCAATAGGTGATATCAATGGAAACACAAATAGGACAACAACATGCTACTATAATTCATAGCAGTGTAAACCAAAATTCCTAAATGTTGCAAGAAGTATGAAATAAATGGAATAAGTATAAATGATTGATACAATTTAGCATGTTGTTGATAGTACTGGACCTGCCAACATGTAAGGGGATCTCCCCGGTAATAAGTCCCAGTTAGACCTTAGACCGTTTGGTGTAGGAGTCCCAGCAGTGGGTCATACGGTAATGCCTTGACCATGATTTCACACGGAGGCAAGTAAGATGTATCTATTGGTAGAAAGGGTGTGACAGTTGCAACAAGCCAAGTAAGGTGCATGAGAGGTTCTAATAGATGGGGGGTTGAGATGATTGCGTCTCTTGGAAACATGTGATAGCACGGAGTTAAGAAGGGAACACATGAGAAAAGGTGCATGAAAACATTGAAGGCAAGTTAGCTAAAATCCAAAGTGATGGTTAAACAACAACACATTTTAGAAAGATTCATTCATACATACACAGAATAGTCCATACATGCACGCGTAAGTAAACAAATACATATATCATTTAGAGTAAACTAGATTCCATAGAATACAATACAACATATGCATGAAATGTGTTGGCTCTATTATATTAAGAGGTGCAAGTTATAGTCATAAAATACATCCATGTCTAAGAACTAGTTCTAACAGCGGAATGTTAGAGCCACAACCACCTACTCCTCCAAAGAGATCTACTAGTTCTGTGCAGTGGAGAAGCCAAGGCTTGTTACAATATTGTCCAAGCTCTCTCCAAGATAGTCTTATCAAAAGCTTGGATGACCAAAAGAATTTACAATGAGTTATGAGGTTCTATTTATAGCAAAAGGTGGAGTGACCCTTGACATTTCCCTTTGTGATAGTTCATCTATCCTCATGAATCTTCATCTACTCTATGAATGTTACATCCAACTATTGACATTTGAGCTCCCACTTGAAAAGACATTTCATTATAATATACATGTGCCCATGTGAGACAAAATGGCTTCAGTAATCCATGCAATCCATCACTGACACTCAGTTTGTTGTGGTGAGACGAACTCTTTGACATGCTTGTGATGGTGAAGGTGGTGAGATGATGCCAAGCTTTGTCATCCATGTTGGTGTGCATGCAGTCCATGGTGACATATTGTTGAAGCGAACTCTTGCCTCTGTTGCATCTGGGTGCATTGGTATGGCTCCTCCATCCAAATCATCTACTAGCATGCTCATGGTCTTCTTGGGTGCAGACCAACTAGAAACACACTGATGCATATTATCCGTGTTGATCTTCAAGTGTGTGATGGTGCTCATGTTCATCAACTGTCAACTACATGTTCAGCTCCAGTTGAACTTGCTTCTTGTCTTTACCTTAATGAGTGTGAAGAATGGGTGGGATTGCATGTGTGCACACAATGACATGCATGTTGTTGAATTCCCTTTCATGTGATCAACAACACTAATCACCATGTTTGCTCCATGCTAGTTGCTGGGATGTATCTATAATTTGTACAGGCGCAGTTTCATTCGTAAGTGCGTGTTGCACCTGCTTCTATACCTGTTCTTGCTGCAACTCATTCTCTTGGTTATTTAGCTCCTGTTCTTCCTTGAGTTGTTGTTTCAAGACATGCAACTCCTTCTCTGTTTGGTTCTCTGTCTTCACACAATATTTCTTTCATGTTGTCACCTCATAGCTTGAGTCTCCAAACTTTCTTCCATCACAAGTGGATCTGCTTGAGCTTTCAAACTTGTTCTGACTTTGTGCTGTCAACAACCTTCCTCTTACATTCGTTGCATCCGGTATGCTGCCTTCAGTTGCAGTTCAGGGTGCTGCTTGGTGCGACATAGTTGCCATCATATCTTGATGTCCTTGTCTATGAACAACATGATGTCTTTGTGGGTATGCAAGTCCATAAACACTTGATCTATTGCATCCCCAAGTGTGCTCTGAACGGTGTCTTCGACTCTTCTCTCCTATAAACCATTATAACTGTACCGCTGAGAGGAACATGAACTCATGGCAAGCAATCTGTCAATCAAAAACTGAAATCAACTTGAAAACTGACTTACAACACACATGTGTGACTGATCATGAAGGTTGCACAATTTACATGAGGATTTTGGGAGAGTGACTGTCAAGACTGCGCAAGTCACAATCTGGGCTTTCAAGAGGCCAACTGACTGTTGGAACTGGGTAATGCATAGTCTAGCCAGGCTGCTGATTGATGGAATTGCATAACGCGCAATCTCAGCTGGCAATGGTTGCAGGCTTAGTGATTTCATTAAGCAATTTTCTGGGCCAACAATCACTCTCCCTTAGAATTGTGCAATACAAGATTGGAGGACAGTAACTGGGTAATAATGTGCATTTCCTAGGAGGAATATAGAACCTTCCTTCTCAAGATTGTGCAATGTTGTCTTGGTCAGGTAGATTATGGGCCAAGGCTGCCCAAAACCGCTGATAAGCGACTGAAAGCGAATGTGAATGTGAATGCATGGAAATAATAAGTGTAAACATAAGTGAGTGATCACACATGCAAACAGTGGATTAAAGGTTTATAAAATGGAACAACATGCATGTGGGTGAGGTGAGTCGCTAAATCATCCATTGTTCATGTAAAATAGTTTCATGCATGCGACAACAACGAGATGTTAAGGAAAATTGAAACAGTGCTAGTACAAATTAGTATGTATTGAAATGACAACAATCGCTCATTAAAATCAAGCCGACAACATTAGTATGAAGTGAAACACAAAAAGCACGAGAAATGCAACACAAGCCATGAAAAGCACTCTTACCACAAAACAATTGAGCTGAATGTGCCGTCGGCTCCTAGATGAAACGTGGGATGTCAGAGTTGTAAGATTGATTTGAGGAATGATCTCTACAATGTTTGGTTCATGAATTTTAATAAAATAGAAGATGTGACATTCATGTCACAAATATAGGAAGAGAGACACTTGGTGGGAGGTTTCTAAAATGATCCTTGCATGAAACCTCTAGCTGTTAAAAGTAGATCCATAAATCAAGGGACGCCATTGCATGCTATGTTGGGAGAAGTAGCCCATGCATGGAAATCGGTTTTTCTCAGTACCAGATGGAATGGTCAGCTCAGCTACACATGCAATAGTCTACCCAACTGCTGTGAGAAAATGCGTATTTCTGGAAGGAGGATGGGCTCACTTCCCAGATGATATGCATAATTTCATGGTTTAGCTGCTAGCTGTTGCCAAGGATTGCGCAAATTCTAGGCTAATCAGCCATGCTGGGAAGAATTGCACAATTTTTGGGATGAAGTTTGACTAGTAGAATTTTGCAATTCTGGAGCCCAGTAGGCTTCCAGTCAAAATTGTGCAGTTTGTGGAGGGAAGGCTAGTTGCCCTTTAGAATTCCATAATTTCTTGAGGGAGCTGCTTAGCTTGCATATGGACCATGTCCGGAGGAACAACCTATGAGGGGAATAAAACAAGCTCTGATGGACAGGTTTTCATTCTACAATAGAACAACTGAATCTTGTGTACTTGATGAAGTAAGACATGCTGCCGTGAAAGGTTGGTAGGGAGGCTCCAAAACGAAGCTAAGGAAAACTTTTGGAGGGTGGTTGTATCTTGTACAACACTTGGAGACACATTGGTAGAACTCCAGCACTCTGAATGGACCTTGGTCATGAAGAGAAATTCTAACACCTCTGGAAGTATTGTTTAGTTCTCAATTCATCTTGGTTTCCACACTTTCTTGATTGTAATATGTAGCATCATCCAAGCTCCTGGTTGATTGACACACATTCCAAGTCAAGTCAACATAGTTGTTCCAATTGGGGTTGAGTGGTATATTGGTGCACAAGAAGTATAGTCGTTAGAGTCTTAGTTTCATCTCTAGTGTTGCTTCACTACGAGCAGGCTTGGACAGTACCCTAGTAGAGTCACATAGGAACACAAGCATGGCTCCATTGCTAGTGAGCCTAGTCAGTACCACATCTAAGTTACTTGCATTACCTCTTTGCATAAGAATCCTTTCTCTTCTTTCACCTTATTCATTTTTCATTTTTCAAACTTTTTTCACTTTTTCATTTTTTGATTTTTCATATTCATAATTGTGCATAACACTTATTCATTTCAGAGGGGGAAGAGGGATTTAGACTTATTGAGAGAAGAAGAGGTTGTTCCTTCAAGGAATTAGTTTATGTATACATATGACATGCTTGTTAAGGTTTCCCCCCTCACCTTGCTCTACTTGACTGAGATGACAAGGGTTAATCCAAAAAAACCAACTAGAGTAGCTGACATTAGTTAGCATGCAAGCATTGTGTTTTCACCAAGGTTTACTTCAAACAATACATATTTTTAATCAATGTATCATGGAATAAAGGTAACAAGTTCGTCACACAGAGGTGGGATGATAGATAACCAAGTAATGATAGTTTCACAAAGCTTGTTGTAGTTTACTTAGATTGTTTCAAGAGTCATGAATGGTTTCATGCAAAACTAACTTACAAATTAAGACAAGAAAGAAAGAAACAAAGAAAAGCAGAAGCAAAAGTACAAATAAAAGAAAAGTGAGTAAGCAAACAAAAAAACATTCAAAGCAAGAAAGTAAACAATCATGCAGGCAAGCATACTGAAAGGAAATGCTACTCCTGCTCCTAAGCTAACAGTGTATGGGCCTGATCATGTGAAGTGATACTTATAGTGTAGCCACTTACGCATTGGTTGACCCATGTTGGTGAAGGCATGGTTTGCGAGCAACACGGTTGTGTAGACCAATTGCTGTGAAAGATACAACAATGAAGACAGAGACACTCTGAGCTTACAAGCATCCATGGAAAAAACATGAGTGAAAGTGCATGACATGCAGTCTATGGACATACCATGATGTTGTGTGACACTACGTGCATATGTTAAGCATACGCACACTCTCGACTGTGACATGCAAACACACGTGAGGATGGTAAACCACTTACGTTGCACAAGCTTGCTTGCTGAGTAAGATTCCTCTAATGCATGAGCAATGGGATCGTGTAGTTCGAATGGAGGAGATGAAATATGAGTGTTGGATTAATCTTCAATGCATAAATATGACTGATGAGGAGCCTTACATTTTTGAACACTTTCCTGATGAGAAGTGAAACGAACCTCAGGACAACAAATACCTAACATAACCATCAGCTTAGGCTGAAGTGCCTCGAGAGTCTGGGGGGTTTCGACTTCATCAACAGATGGATCATCATATACCAGTGGCTTAGATGGATTAGCAACGAGTGAATCAACATCATGATCAGATGAAGAGGTAAAGAGATCACGAAAACCAAGATCAGAAAGTTCAATTTGTTGGTCGGCATCCTCATGATTCGATGAATCACACCGAGGGGTAGATGAGAAGCAAGAATGTTCATTATTTGTGTTTCCGAAAAAGATAGATAAAAAATTAAGCAGATATTCAAAGAATGATCATTCCTCTCCATTGTTAGATGATGGAATGACATCCGATGTGTCCTGTGAATGATCAACAATGGTTGCTTCCATGGATAGAGATACAAATGAAAAATTAGGGTTGGCAGGAACACCAAGGAGGTCAGGAAAAAATGGAGGAGGTACAGATAGATAGGGATGATCCTTTGTTGTTGGTGGATGTTCAAGCTCCTAGTCATGCTCTTCATGAATGTCAGCGCATGTTTGTTGTACAACACCAACTCCATTGATAGATTGATCCTCATTCAAGACAGGTGTAGAGTTTGGAATGGAAGAACACAAGGTAGTGTCATCCGAAGGGTTAATGCAATTTGAAGACAGAGATTGAGGTACAAAATACACATGACGAGGTATGGAACTCACGACCAAGTCTACAAAAAAATCAAAAGGAGTGATGTAAGGAGGATGTGATGGTTGAATAGATGTGTGTGCCTGCTCTCCCACATCACTTTGCTATGGTGGACTTCTTTGATGAGGGGAGAATGGACAGTCACTTCTGACAGTGACGATGTCCATCTGTGATTGCATAGCTCCATTACCGAAGTATGCTAAGTGTGGTTTAAGCTTGAACTCCTTCTCGGGATTGACAGATTGGACAAATTAGTATTTGAATCTGTCCATGAAATACTGAAATTTCATCTTAATTTTCAGGGCTTCAAACATGAATAAACAAAAGTGCTTTGAAAACTCCATAGGTGATTCATGCAGGGCCTTTCGTTGTTTTAACAACTTTTTATCAAACACTTCAGGATCAAAATGGTTGAAAACAGATTCGATTAGATTATTGAACTGCTTGAATAAGTTCATGGAGTTATGAGGTAGTGTGCCACACCATTGTGGTGGGTTGTCGCAAACTGTGTGTGTGAGAAACATACATACTCCTATTTCATTAAAATCTTCCATGCCCTGCATGAGTGCATGCAAGTCATCTAAGTGCTCTGGTCAAGCCAATTTTCCTTTAGCATCATAGGTGAGTTGTCACAAGTGATCCTAGGACTCTTTCTCGACGTTAAAGATATGTTCATTAGACACACATTTCAGAGGGTGAATTGTAACAAACTCGATGACAGATTTGCTAAGATTCAAAATCGATGAAGAGGGCTCAACTTGTCATCTCGCCCTCCTTCTAGCACCAAAATATTGATAATACTTGACCTGCTGACATCTAAGGGGATCTACCAAGTAAGAAGTCCCAATTAGACCTTAGATCGTTTGGTGTAGGAGTCCCAGCAGTGGGTCATATGGTAATGACTTGACCGCAATTTCGTATAGAGGCAAGCAAGATGTCTTTGTTGTTAGCAAGGGTGTGACAACTGCAATAAACCAAGGAAGGTGCATGTGAGGTTCTAACACATGGGGGTTGAGATGAGTGTGCCCCTTGGAAACCTGTTATAGCATGGAGTTACGAAGGAAATGCACAAAAAAATATGCACCACAACATGGAAGGCAAGTTAGCCAGCAATCCAAACTGATGGTTAAACCAACTACACATTTCAGAAAGATTCATACATACATACACAAAATATTCCATACATGCATGCATAAGCAAACAAATACAAATATCATTTAGTGTAAACTAGATAACATAGAATACAATACAACATATGCATGAAACTTGCTAGCTCCATTATATTAATGAGTGCAATTTCCAGTAATACAATACATCCATATCTAACCACTAGTTTCGACAACGGAATGTTATAGCCAAAACCGCTTTCTTGTCCAAAGAGATATACTAGCTCGGTGCAGTGGAGAAGCCAAGGATCGTTACAATACTATCCAAGCTCTCTCCAAGATAGTCTTATTGGAAGCTTGGCTAACCAAAATCCTTTACAATGAGTTATAAGGTTCTATTTGTAGCAAAGGTTGTGGTGAACCTTGATATTCCCCTTTGTGATAGTTCATCTACCCTCATGACTCTTCATCTACTCCATGAATGTTACATCCAACTATCAACACTTGAACTTCCACTTGACAATATGTTACATTACAATTCTCATGTGCCCATGTGAGACAAAATGGCTTGAGTAAGCTATGCAAGACATCACTTGCACTCGATTCGTTGTGGTAAGATGAACTCTTTGACATGCTTGTGATCGTGATGGTAGTGAGTTGATGCCAAGCTTGGTTGTTCATGATGGTGTGCATGCACTCCATGGTGACATCTTGCTGAAGTGAACTCTTCCCTCCATTGCATCTGGGTGCAATGGTATCAATCCTCAATCCAACTCGTCTGTTAGCATGCACATGGTCTTCTTGGGTGTGAGCGAACTGGAAACACACTGATGCATAATGTTCGTTCTGATCCTCCAGTGTGTGTTAGAGGTCATGAACATCAACTATCAACTACATGTTCAACTCCAATTTGACTTGTTTCTTGTCTTTGCCTCGATGAGTGTGCTGAATGGGTGGGATTGCATGCGTGTTAACAATGACATGCATGTTGTTGAATTCCCTTGCATGCGATCAACAAAAATTCTCACCATGTCTACTTTGTTCCTACTACTGGGATGGATCTTTAACTTGTACAGGTGCAGTTTCATCCATGAATGCATGTTGCGCCCGTTGTTGTACATGTTCTTGTTGCAACTCATTCTCTCATTTATGCAACTCCTGCTCTTCCTTGAGTTGCTGCTTCAACACATGCAACTCCTTCTCTGTTCCATTTGTTGTCTCCACATAATCTTCATGTCATGTCATCACCTCATAGCGTGAGTATCCAAGGTTTCTTTCATCACAAGTGGATCTGCTTGATCTTGCAACTTTGTTTCGCCTCTGTTTTGCCAACAACCTTCCTCTTGTGTTTGTTGCATCCAGTATGCTGCCTTCAACTATTGTTCATGGTGCTACTTGTTGTAACATTATTTTCATCATATCTTGATGTCCCTATCTACAAACAACTTGATGTCTTTGTGTGTAAGCAAGTATATAGACACTTGATTGATTGCATTCCCAAGTGTGCTCTGAATGGTGTCTTTGACTCTTCTCTCTTAGAAATAGTTGTACCTATACTGCTGAGACGAAAATGAAAACTTACAATACCTGGAGACATGAAAACACTTATGGCAAGCAATATGTCAGTCAAAAGCCAAAATGAACTTGAGAACTAACTTGCAGCACAACTGTGTGACTAATAATGAAAGTTGCGCAATATTTACTAGGAGAGGTTAGTAGACTGGCTACCAAGACTATGCAAGGCATAGTCCAGGTTTTCAAGAGGAAAAATTACTATTGGAACCGTGCAATGCACAGTCCAGCCTAGTTATTGATTGCTGGAATTGCGCAATGCACAATCTCAGTAGGTAATGGTTGCAGGCTCAGTGACTGCATTGCACAATTTTCCAAGCCAATAATCACTACCCCTCAAAATTGCAGAATGCAATACTGGAGGATAGTCAATGGGTAGAAATGCACATCTCGAGAGAGGATGATTGAGCCTTCCCTCTGAGGATTACACAATGTTGTCTTGGTTAGGTAGAGTATGGGCCAAGGCTTCCTAAACCCTTCGATAGGTGACTAAAAGTGAATGTGAATGTGAATGCATGGGGATACTGAGTGTAAAAATAAGTGAATTATCATGCATGAAAATAGTGGATGAAATATTTAGAAAATGGAACAACATGCATGTGGGTGAGGCGAGTCGCTGAATCGGTGACGATTCGTGAAAAACAATTTTATGCATATGACAATAGTGAGATGTTAACAAAAACTGAAATGGTGCTAGTACAAGCTAGTATATATCAATGACAGCTAACACTCACTAAAATTAGGAAGACAACATTCATAGGAAGAAAAACATAAAAAGCGTCAGAAATGCAACAAAAGCCATGAAAAGTGGGCTTACCCCAAAACAATTGAGTTGAATGTGCCAACGACTCTTAGATGCAACATGGGATGTCAGAACTACAATGGCGATGTGAGGAATGAGTTATGAAGCATTTGATTCATGATTTTCGATAAAATTGAAGATATGATGTGCACGCCACAAATCTAGGAAAAGCGACACTTGGTGGGAGGTTTCTAAACTTATTCTTACATACAATCCCCAGCTACTAAAAGTAGATCCCTTAACCAATGGATGCTTTTGCATGATGCCTTGGGAGAAGTAACCCATGCATGTAAATTAGTTTTACTCGGTCTCGTAGGGAACTGGTCAACTTAGCTGCACATGAAATAGTCTGCTCAACTCCTGGAAGAAAGTCGCATTTTTGGAAGTGAGCTGTGCTGGCTGCCCAGAAGATCTGCACAATTTTTGGGTAGAGCACCCGACTGCTGCCTAGGATTGTGCAAATTTTGGGCCAAGAATCCATGCTTGGAAGAATTGTGCAATTTTATGGATGAATCATGACTCGGAGAATTGTGCAATTCTAGAGCCCATTAGGCTGCTAGACAGAATTCTGCAAAAAAAGGAGGGAAGGATGGTTTGCCTAAAAAATTATGCAATTTCTTGAGGGAGCTTCTCACCGTGCAACTATACCAAGTTTGGAGGAACAACCTGTGAGGGGAATGCAACAAGCTCTAATGGACATGCTATCATTCTGCAAGCAAATCACTGAAGCTTATGTACTTGGCGAAGCAAGACATGCTACTATGAAAGGTTGGTAGGGAGGCTCCAAAATGAAACTAAGGAATTTTTTTTGAGGGTGGTTGTAGCTGCTACAACACATGCATACAGGTTGATGATAATAAAAGTGTTCCTTGCTAAATCATGTGTGCATGTATCGCTTGCTCATATTTAATAGTGGCTCTTTAAGAACCATGTGTAGAAACCCAACAAGAGGAGTGTACAAAGTTACCTTGGCCTATAGACTTACCTATAGTGTTAATTATGCATGTAATATTTATATAAGTACAAAACTAATACTCAATAGACTGTCAATTAAAAAAAAGTGAGAAGTAAATATCATAACCTTTATACGTATAGATATAAACTCAAAAGAAATACATTATGTATGAATATAACTAAATAAAATATAATTCCTATGTATTCATAATGAAAAGATAAACCCTTCATGATAGTTTCATGTAAGAGAGGAAACCAAATATATTACAAGCATTCAATAATTTAGAATTATCAAATATACATAAATCTTGAGCTAAGTTATCTTACCATTGTAGCCAAAATAAATAAACATTGGTTGTTGCAACAAAATGGAGAAACCCTTATTTACCAATCCTTATAAATTGTTTCAGTTACAAGAGCCTAAACTTGTGTTTGTTATGAAAGAAAAATTTCAAGAAAATACATATCAATGAGTGGTAGCCCTTGGGTTATTCATAATATTTATCTTAAGGTAATCTGGAATTAACTATGGCTCAACATGGTAGAGCACAAACATGACCAGATGAAGAAACTCCAAGAGAAGACCAATGATAAGGCCATGAATCGAAATAATAAATACTTGGAGGATTCCAGAAGATTAATAAGAAAACCCTCAAAATACTATTTTTCCCTTGAGTTTCCAAAGACTAGAATGAATACTAACTTACAATGTTACCTTAGTTATACACCATAACTTACAATGGAAGAAAGAGAACCAAATAAAATTGAAGAAATAATGGACTAGCAATGACTTCAAAAGGGCAAAAGAAACTCCTCACCACTACCAAATCACAATGAGGGTTTCGTATTAGAAATGTTGTCAAATAAGGGAGGAAATATCACTATAATAAAAAGAAACATCCACACTAAAGGTTTAGAAAAAAGTGACAATAAATCTTGACTTCACCTTAGAAAGTTGGGTCGGCGAAGTTGAAAGAACCACAAAAATCCTATAGCCAGACGGGACCAAAGCTAAAACTCTACTGTAAGAGTGGTGATAATAGAGACAAAAAAATGGTGCTGCTAAATTCATACAAGTAGAAAGAATATAAACATGATATATTATGCAAAATCCAAGCTTGGGAAGAGACTACGGTTACAAGAATAACTTGAGAGTGAAATTTTCCTCCGTTGGCATCAACGTGCCTAATAATAGATGAAGAAACCTTTGACTTGAACAAATATTCATGGTGGTAGAAAGTTTGGATAGAGGAAAAAAACCCTAGGATTGTGCTTTTCCTAAAATTGTATATATTTTCTCTAAGAAAGAAGCGTGCAAATGGTGGAGGGTGGAAAATAAGTGAGGGGTAGTTTATTACCCTAACCATTCAAAGGTATATCTCCACCGTTGAAGGCTTAGAATAGATCTCCATTGTCCATAGTGCTACTCTACATGACTCGAGGATGGGCTAGCTCAATGGCTCAAACAGCATGGCCTCTCGCAAATGAAATGTAACACATTTGGACGCTCTTCGTAAGTAAGCCATGGTACCATAAGGAATTTAAATAGAATAGCGACCATACCACTTATGCATATAAAATTCTAAGGTATAGTGATGAAGTCATAAAGCTTACCATTGGATTTAGACAAGTTTATGTTGAACAAAGTTAACAATTTAACATGGTCAACTATTAACATAGTTGAAATGAAAGTATTAAATAATATGTAGAACATTGTGATATAATTTAAATAGTAAAATTACCATAACCAACCTTTGTATCAAAGAAGAGTAATATTTCGGAATGAGAAATATAAATCGATGCCTCATAATGTAAGGATTAAGCCTAAAATGGTAAATGTTAATGATCCATCGTGTGTTAGTAATGGAATAGCCAAAATACATATAATGGGGATAATATAAATTAAAAATAAATAAAAATTGTAAGTTGGCAAAGTATTCAATGTCACATGGGCTGAATTTTAGAAACATGTTACAACCTTTATGTTGAGAAGTTAACTTAGGGGTAACTCACACCCCCATATTCAAACCAAATTTTAACTCTAGAAATGAAGGCCATTATTATTCTCCCACACATGAGAAAATTCAGTGATCAACATTTTCATCGTTGGCTAAGCTCCCATTCAATAAAATACAATGTAAGCCTTCAAAACACAACAAATTCATTCTCTTATCTATAGAGTTCCTCAACCTTCCCCTCTTTAGTTCTCTACATGCAACACACAAACAAGATGACTCCCAATCATCAAAGCCATTTAATCCAAAGAAAATAGACTGCAATACATTTATTCTCTATAACATAAACTATCAGTCATAACTCTTAACGAATTATAAGGTTTGATCCTTTCCATGTTGCATCACCAATCCTTTTTTTGATTCAATTTTTCCAAGTGAGAGAGAGATGTATGAGAGGGTAAAAGAAGAAAAAAACTAAAATCTTAAGAACAAAGAAACAAAACCCCTTGATTTCTCATACATCCTGTTTTTATAATCATGCATGGACCTTCATCTTAATAAAAAATTTATCTTCGTGGGAGGACTAATCATCACAACAAAGGGAAATATGAACTCACCATATATTTCTCCTCTTAATTCAATTTTTCCCCTTCCCCAAGGCATCATAATCTATTGGTTTTCTTCATTTTTCTATAATAACATATTTTATTAATAAAATAAAACATTACATCTTATAATTAATTTTAAACTTATAAAATCAATTCTTACACCCTGAAATTCTAAGTTCTTAATTACAATATAAAATTTTGGGAAGATTGTCCTCAATGTTCTACTATATGTAGAACCATTCTATGTAGAAGACTGGATATGCCAATTTCATATCAACAACATTGTCCATGTCCTTAATTTCCATATATAGTAATGACATTTATTTTTTACAATTTAGTTACCTCTAGAATTCTTAACATTCTAACACATTCCTACATTGTGATCTGAATCTTCACAAGCCTTACACAATGAATAAATCCAACTCATTTTCTTCTAGGGCACAACCAATGCATTGATTATCCCAGTGAGTATGTACATGAATATTTGAGAGCCAATGCATTCAAGTCTCCCCTTCCTTTCAATCACACACTTTACAAGTTTAGGAATTCCTACCCGATCTTGCAAGTCCCTCGAGTCATCCATTTCATGGTAAGGGATGATTGCATTATAAGAGTCTCAAGAATTATGGATTCTTATAGCCAAGGCATCTCTCTCACTTGTGTAAATAGCACAACACATTTTCCATAGCATATCTCATGAAGATTAATATATGTCAGAAGGCACAAATTTCACTACAATGGCTTTGTCTCTAGGATTTTCTACTTCATAACCATCATCAATGCTTCCTAGATAAATCATCATCTCAAATTTTCTTACTAGTTTCCCTACTTACTTAGATACCATTACACATTCTCATACATGAATATACCATACATGCACATATTCCATGATACTCATACGCATTTATTTTTAAATTTAATTTTTAGCCTCCCATTTTTCAATCAGTCACATGAAAAGTGTCATAAGTATAAGAATAAGCACACTGCTTTCTTTCATGTGGTAGTTAACAACATGATATCACCCTTAAATAAATTCCATATGTTGATTTTATTCAATATGGAATACATTAGAAAACCTTATTGTATTACCAACAACATAGCAAACATCATTTTCTATTCAGAACAATTCATTTGGCTATGCCATTATCCTCCTAGGGTCTCGAAATTGCTTTATCTAAGGATATCTCAAATCCCCATGTGTTATAAGATTTTTGTCTACCTTATGGGCTCCAAATATTCTATAGATCCCACTCACAGACACTTGTCCCTATTGGAAATACTATGGGGGGGTGAATAAATATTTCTTACTTCAATTAGTATTGTTAACTTCTTAGAGTATTAAACATTATGATCATTCGTTAAACATAAATAAACATTAACAACATTAAATAATACATAAAATAATGGTAATAAACACCAGATATTTTTAGGTTGAAACTATTTTGAGAGTAAAAACACCGAACACATCTTAATATTTGTATTGAATAAATAAATGAATAGGATTCTCCAACTTCCATCATTTTTAGGTACAAATGAGGGAGGCTCCAACCTTATGGTTTACAGGCTACATCTGAAGGATGCAATAACACCCTATTTACCAACTGCTACTAGAAGGATGCTTAAATGCCCAGGTTTATAACCCTTGACCTGAAGGATTCTCCAACACTCTATTTACTTGTTGCTAGTGTATGGATGCTCCAATGCTTTGCATAGGCTCCAACATGCGCTAGCACCACCCAACCATTCTAAATAATTCTCAAGATCCAACTTGAAGGAGACTCCACTCTCCTTCTTTGCACCACCCTACCACCTTGCTCAACAAGATTCCACTTTCCTTGAAGGCTCCAACCTTCATGTCACCACATTGGACTACATTTCACAATTTTCAGATTGGACCCATATGTGCTAAAAATAAAATATCAAAATGAAGTAATCACTCTAACAATCTACAATACAGGCACAATAAAATCAACAAAAATTCCAATTATTTATGATTAATAGGTCAAACCTTAACAACTTTGTTGGAAACCTATGATCACTACTGAGGGGTGGGGGGTGTGAATCAATAGTGTGTCTTATTAACAATTTTTACCAATTTAAACTTCTTACTGAATGATACATACTAATTAGTAGCAACTCATTAAGCATTTGTAGATCTATGCATAAATCATAGGTAAAACTATTAACCATATGAGCAACATAACCATGTACAAGAGAACAAGAAAGTATACACAAGGTATATGGTGGAAAACCATTCACCAGGAATAAAACCACTCTTTCTATTGCTACACTCCTCTCAATTTTCTATTAAGAAAAATGTGTCTTTTACATAGATTGATGACTCCCATGAGAAATAAGACTCGACCTCATATATAATCTGTTTATTCCCATCAGCCAGGAGACTCAATTCTATTAATCATCTCAGAAGAATATGTTCTCACACATATATATGTAATACCATCCACTGAAATCCATAATGATCATCAATCTTCACCCAAATTTGATTGGAATATCCAACTATAATTGGATGGAGAAACTTTTTCGTTCGGTAAGGCTTCAAAATCACTTCTCCTCTCTCATGAAGTCACTACTACTCTACTCAATGTGGACCCCATTTTATAAATTTTCAACTCTGATTGGATGGAGAAACTGTTCCTTTTTCTAAGGCTTCAAAATCACTACTTCTATCTCATGAAGTCACTACTACTCTACTCTACGTGGAGCCCATTTCATAAATTTTCAAACTAGATCCCAAGACTTTCTGCTCAAACTAATTGAACTCTGCAATACGATCTCCAATAGAAAGACACCATCAATAATTCAAGTAAAATAACCGTGATCACATGATCTCCACTAAAGAAAAATAGTGGCAACAATCCATCCAACAAAAATTGAACAATAATATGTCACCATCGGCTAAAATAAATCTCACATTCAACCATAATATCAAACCCTCACATAAAAATATAAATGTTGCATAGTAAAATCAACATCATAAAACACAATTCCTATGTCCCAAATGCATTAGTAGGTCCTATAAAAGAAAGTGTCATAATCTCAAATATGGAGCTATACCAAGCTCTCCATCACTACCAACATCTATGCTACAATTCTTAGCTTATTTGATCTAAAATATGAAATTATGAATCAAAATATTGCTTCAAAAAATATATATTCTCAAAATATTGCTATTAGAGATCATAAATTGAAGCAATATTGCTCACTAATAGGTCTAAGGGACACTCAATGCAAGCTTCTATGACTCACTATCATACTCAACCAACCAATACTCAACTCCAGAATGATGTATATAAAATATGTTGGGCGAAATTCACCTTAGGTCTAGGATCAAGAGTGCACAAATTTGATGAAATAAATTCACTATCCACACTACTTGTGGACTAAATTTGTTCACATAATTTGAGGACTTTTCAAACCATTCTCAACCTTAATAGGTAAATCTAGAAGCCTCTAGGAATTTCCATGTCATTTTTCATCTGATTTTCATGAGGAATCCAGAGGATTTTTCATCGAAAACTTCAACTTAATGGAAAAATTACATGATTTAGGATCCATCCACATGGATAGCCTTGTTTGGCAATGGTTGGAGCCTTTCAATGGCTTCCATAGGCTTACATGCTAGTGGATGGGGCAAAACCTAAGTAGAAATGTCAAACTTCAATCTAAAACCTTTTGCCCATTGTTTGGTCGCCTTCTCCAACTCCTATACATGCCTCCAAGCCTCTATCACAACCTTTGAGATATCTACAAATGAGAAAAAAAATTGTCCCAAGTTTCACTACCATGTTGATCAACAAACAAAGGTTCATATGAGTTCCAACAAGTCCTCAGATCTCCACAACAACCTCCTTAAGCTACAAGACATATCAACAACCCTATAACCTATTGTAGCACATATCCATCATCATCATAAGGCAAAACCATGATGCCAACAAGTCATCTCCATGAACACAAGCATGAAAACCGAGATGAAGGCCTAGCTTTCAACTCAAGAACATGTATGACACCTGGGCCATCATCTCCAATGCATGTAGACTAGCATCTCCATTGGCTCCAATCAATGGATAATAAGGCATCACAAGATTGACATGAATGCCATATGCTCGCACATGACATCATAACACAAACATCCATGAACACAATGTTTCCATCAATCTATATCATCAAAGGTTGACATCAAGGGTTGATATCAATTCCATCATAACCATCTCAAGGCCAACACAACTAGTTGCTACCAGGTTACAAGGAAGACATCAAAACATCAACTCGTCTACATATTGTTGAAATTTATGCCAACATGAGCTAGATACCATCATGAACCATTGTCAACATCAACTAGTTGGAACCATGCACACCATAATGCCAACAATACCCCCCTTTGGCATTGATGGAAACCACATACAAACTCCATACTAATTGCCTCTGTCACTCCCCATTTTACATCAACGGGAAATGGCCAACTCCATATGATAAAGAAACAAGAACTAAAGAAAAAACAATAGAGAAATTGATCTCTACATGGCCGTAAAATAACGCACATCAACAATCATCCATGCTTCTCATATCAACAACAAAGCAACACATATAACCAATCATCATTTAGAGCAGCATATCCAACCAACAACCTCTAGAAACATGCAACAATACACACATGAGGAAACAAAAAAGCATCTATGAACATCACCATAGTAGCACCTATGAACATGATCAAGTATTTCCAACAATATGCACGTGAGGCGCCAACCAACACTCTTTGACATAGAAACCACATACCAAGAAAATCAATGGCCATCATTAACCTCTCTCCTCATATAATGGATTTAATAACATCGAAAGTCAAGCATAGTATGAGGCACTGTTGCAGATCCATTTGGGCACATCATTCCCATCTTATAGATTAGTGCTTTAGGTCCCATCAAACCCTAACTCAATTGTTACATGCCCTAAAGAAGTGAACCATCAGAATGCCTAGCTTCCCAAGAAGTTCTATGACTGAAATCATCCAAAAATTGTCCCTAAGAGGATCAATGTAGGTAGATACACTACCAGGGTGCACTGCATTGTAGCCCAGTACACTACCAGGGTGCACTGTAGTGTAGCCCAGTACACTACCAGGGTGCACTGTAGTGCAACCCTATACACTACTAGCTTGCGCTGGGCAAATTTGAGTGAAATTACATTTGGGTTTGGGAATATTCTTATCCATTGGATGCATATAGAAGTTTATGAAGTTTATCTACTCCTTTGAGCTCAAATTTGGATGAGGTAGGGAGTTAAGGAACATCAATCCCTTTATCGCTTCCTCCACAGAACTAAATCCTAAGTTTGGGAGGACATTCATTGTCACCATTTATGACATAACTTCCTTCATTCACCTATAGAAATATCACTCATTTAAGTGATCAGGCGCTGGAAATCATTGAATTATAGGGTGATGTTATTAGTATGAGACTTGAGTTGATTTCAAGTATTGTAATGATGTCAAAATTTCTTTCTTTTTATGAGGAGAGGATGGGATTGACCTAGAGGAGTGATATTGAATCAAGAAAATTGGGTTGTAACTCTTCCTTTTACTAATAAAGTGTTCAAATATTTTTCCATATGCTCGTCCCATTGATGCTTTCATATGTGTATTATGTATTTGATTCCATGCTATGTTTAATCAGTAGATGTTATATACCTAGGGGGGATAATATGGGGTACAAAGGGAGGTACCCAAGGTAATAATGTAATAATGGGATGGGCCATAGTAATAAATAAGGTGGTTAACCCATATCATGTAAGGGACCACAAGTAGTTAGTAATAATGTAATGGGCCCATGGTATTAGGGTATGAGGGAACCATGGTAATAATTCATGGTATTGCATGTATGAGGCCTATATAGAGGCTAGAGACTCCACATGGAGAATGTCAAGGAATAAGTCAAGGATTATTGTATGAACAAACATATGGCTTGTGGAGTATTCTCCTTCCTTAAGGAGTGAATGTACGGTGTTGCCCTACCTTAAGGGTTTGATAATAAAGAAGCATTTCTATCTATTAAGATCTTGTTATTCTTGGGTTTATTTATATTTTCATATCAGATCTATAATATTTCTGGGTTAGATCTACAACATCCTTGCACTCTAAAACTACACTAGATATTTGAGAAATAAGGTAAACTTGATGATTGATAAATTTGTATCCCATGGACTTTGATCCCTAACTATGGATAGCCAGGGACACTATTCAATTAATGAAATTAATAACCATAGACTTGGTTTTAAGTTTTTCAGTGTTCAATTGATAAATATGAACCACTATTAATAAAATCATTAAACTTCATAAACAAGTGCTAAAGAAGAGAAAGGACAGTTCGGGAGGTCCATGGTAGTTTGTCAATTTGTTTTCTTTATTCAACCCACCTTGCAATGATAGTGCAGAAACTATACGTCGGGATCTCAACCTTGGTGTCAATGTCAATATTTTCCTTCCCTAGGTTGACAAATAAATCTTGTGAAATTTAGTGCACTAGATGACCTAACAATGAGTACCACATATTATTGTTTCCTTTTGTCTAAAATTCTTCACTAATGTGAAGGTAAATTTTGGCTCATTGATTTTTATCTTTTCTAATCGAGATAACACATTTATTATAAGGTGCTAGCTCAATAGAAGATTACCTACCTTGCAAGAAGGAGATTGGTGGTTCAATTTGATCATACCCTAAAATGAATCACCACTGAAAAAATAAAGATATTCACATTCTATAGTTTTTTTTCTAAAGGAATTTTTTTATTTTCTCTAGAGAGATAATAACTGGGATTAAAGACATATTGTCTCTATAGAGACAATAACTGGGATTAAAGACATATGGTCCCTATAGAAACAATAACAAGTATTAAGGACATATTCTCTCTATAGAGACAATATGTCTTTAATTTTAACTATAGTCTTTTGAGAGACAAAAATGAATTGTCTTTAAGAGACCCTAATACTTGTGTTTTATATTTTTATATTGCCATTATGGAGACAATTTTTTAAGAGAATAATTTGAGACACTCTCTTAAAGATAATATTTAAGGCAATTTACAAGGGTTTTTTTGGTCTCAATTTAAGAAAATTTACTTGAAAATTGTCTTAAATATTGTCTTAAAACCCCCCTCTATGTAGTAGTGTAATTACGAAAAATAACATGCCCTCCTTTTTCCAATATAAGAATTTTTATCCCCTAGTAATTCAAATAAGTAGCATCTATATTTTCCACATTCAAACCATTAACATATATATATTTTCCACAATTTGATTATGGTAAGAAGAGTTTAAAATTGAAGTCATCATTGCCCTTCAAGAGCTCTCTTATACAAATAAAAATTAAAATAAAATATTACTTGTCCAATTTGAAATGAAAATTATTTTAGCTCTCTTTTATTAAAAGGTAAGGAAACTTTCATAGTATCTTTTACTTGTCAGTTTTTATAATTTTTATAATTAATCATTTTTCTATTTACCATAACAATTAAAAAAATGATTGTCAACAAATTTTACCCATATAATTATTGCTTTCAAAAATTGTGATCATATTTATACAATAGAGTCTTATTTTCACACATGCATGTATCACCTATTTATTAAAATTAGATTTTAGTAATGAGTATTGAAGATCAAAAACATTGGTTATGGTGAATCCTCTTGCTCCTCACAAAGGAGAAATAATTGTATTTTGAATCATCTCCCATTTTCTTGGTGCTTGGATTTAGATATGGTACCTAACATTCGTCCTCCACTTGTGGATCTTCTTCCTACCTACTCTACCAGCTTGTAATTTTTATGTACTTCACTTGCTTACACTTGTTGCCTACCCTGCTTGGTTGGATTTATCAATACTACTTGCATGGCTTCTTTATGCCAACTCAATATGAAGACGTGTCGAAAATGTTTCAATGTAGGTTTAATTTCTGAATTTGAATATGATAGTACTTGCATGTCTTCTTTTTCATATGATGTTCCATATCATAATGCACATGTACACCAATCATTAGGATTGCAAAATGCTTTAGTAAGTTTTAATTTTTATTAGTGAAATTGTGTTTTTTTTTAGGCTTTAATTGTTTTTTATATTGTTGGACATTGCAGTGTTCTCAAAAAAATAATTTTATGTTTTGATTGCTTTTAAAACGTTTATTACAATCTTCTAAAACGTTCATTAGAATGAGCTCTGAGAGATGAAAGAGAAAATGGTTCTATTGAATTTTCATTTGAATTGTTTTTAAGATTATAATAAATGAACTTTTCCCACATTATTATAACAAGGGCCCATTAACTTAAATATAGTTTAATTAAACTAAAAAATAATAAAAAGAAAAAATCCATCACAAAAATAAAAGAAATAAAATGTTGATTGTTGAATGTCATCACGAATTGTTTATATTAACATATATACACGTTAATATATATGCCTATTTTTTAAGATGATTATGTGATATATATATATATTATAAATAATAATATATTATATATAATTTATTAAAAATATATTTTATATAATAATAAATTATTTTAAATTAAAAAAAACTAAAAATTCTGAAAATGAAATAATAGAAAAATGGAAAAAAAAGTTAAAGGAAAAGGATAAATCTAAAAACAAAAAAATTAAAATTAACCGAAATTGAAATTAATTAAAAATTCATAAAAAAGCTCAACATTCCTTAGAAATAATTATTAAATATAAACAAAAATTAATTGTTACTATTAAACTATCCAAAATCAGTATTTTTTTTTATCAAAGATGAAAGTTTTTTTTTTTTTTTTTTTAATGAAAGATGAACTGTAGGTCAAAGAAAACTGAATGCGCAATGTTGAGGCGGTATACTAATATATGAAATATATATAATTAAATTATTTTTCACGTTAATAAAAAAAAATTATTTTAATTTGTAAATATTGAAAAGTTCGATGTCTCTCTTTATTGGTTTACCATCTTCCCCGTCAGGTCTGCTCTTACACCAATAAAAGCTCTTGCTAATTTGTGCCCTGCAGCAGAAAAGGAGTTCAGAGCCCGGAATGGATTGGAGGCACATTTCTTTCCAAAAGCTCCTATGCTACTGAAGCTTCAGAAGCAGCGCTTGTGCAAGGTTCATCATAGAGTAGGTACTCTATATAAAATGAAAATCTTGCCCTTCAAATGATAAATTTCTCAAGGAGATCGAACTTTCCAACTCTGAGGTTTGGATCAGAATTAAGAACACGAAAACGGAATCTCAGTGACCTACAAATCCATCAACCACCTGGGATATACAATTCATTCACTCACTCTACTCGTCTCAATTCCTCGATAACCTCTGGGAATTACTCCATATATGTCAAGCCTATCCACGCTCCAGACCTCAACGGCCAGGCACAGGCTCGCGGTGCTGCTCTCCTTCGATCTATTGGCTCGTTTCCGTCGACTATTCGGCAGAGTGCTCACAGATGTGAACCACTGAATATTGCATTTAACAATGGCGTCAACGAACAGACAGTCAGGTAGGCGGATCACTTCCTCGCTTGTGGACAAAACAGTAATAGCGACACACACGGAAAGATGAGGAATATCATCGCTTACATGAGGTCACCTTCCAAGTATATAGGGTGATGGAAGGCTCCTTGCTACCCATGGACATTGGATATAGGTTGTACTTTGAGTGTTTGACTGATGGGTGAAGCATCCTAAAAAGTGCAAGAATTACCCAAAGAAGTAGAGAGATTAGAAAAGAACCTTGGGGGGCCAAAAACAAAAGAGGCTCACTCAATTCATTTCTCCATACTTGCTTGAGATCTTCCCATACTGAGGCAAGAACACTCGATCCTCCAAAAGAGTGTGAGAGCTTATTTGCTTCGCCATTGTTTATAGACATCTTAAAGCTAGAAAACATAAGAAGGTCCGTTCTCCCAAAAAGGTGTGAGAAATTATTTGCTTCACCATTCTTCCAATAGATTGTGAGAGGTTATTTGCTTCACCATTCTTTTTTTAGATGTACATCTTAAAGCTAGAAAACATAAGGAGATAAGGATATTGTGGTTTCTCAATATTTAAGATTGAGAGGTTTCTTTTCCATGTAGATCTGTATTTATAAAAATAACATTTACTCGTTTATAATTTGGATTTATAAAAATAACATTAACTTGTTTATAATGTTGCATTTTCTCATTCATATGAGAAATATCTGCCAACTAATATTATGAGCATTCATTCATCATTCTGGTAAAACTTAGACATGGGTCTGACTACCATTCTTCTTTTTCATTCTCAATTATAGTTTGTTTTTGGAATCTATATATTCATATCGTATTTCTTCCTCAATCTTGATTCTAGATTGTTTTGGTTTTCCTTTGTTGATCTAGATTTTAGTTTGTCTTTGTAGTTTTTGTATTTATGCTACTTTGATATCTTCCTCATTTGTAATTTTATTTTTTTAATTATCTAGACAAAGCTTGGGTTGGGGACAATGCTTGGGATAGTTTATTTCTCTCCTGAAGTTATTTTCATCCTGATCCTCAGCCTCTCCCTATGAGATTTGACTATGACACCTCACAAGAACTAAACCCAACACAAACCAATTATTTTGAATTTTATGGGTTTAATATTGAGACCCTCACTTTCAAATCCATGATGAACAAGTTCTACAGGGAAGCTTAGTCCTTACCGCTTAAGAGGAATTTATGCCTTCATAAACATTGCAAATTGATATATGAATTGGAAAAATTAATTGCGAATTATGGGGAAAGGAGTTGCATAAATTTTGATGGGTAGGAACCACTAGTAATTATGCACATTTGCATTTTTACTCCTACTTATTAAAGTGTAAGAAGACATAAATAATGGTATGTAGTGATACACATATCTATTTACATGTTATTCCTATTTGCTAATACTTTAAAGTAGCACCAACTAATGGTAAATATGTTATTTATGTGAGTATAAGATATTTTCAAATATTTTAAATTTGGTTTGTTTTGATATGAAACTTAACTATGAAAAATCACTCCATAGATATATAAATTGATGGCATAAATATTACAACATCCAAAAATTATGGCAAATAAATGTGAGGCAATTATCCACCTGGTTCAAATGCTACAATAAGGCCTTCAAATTGATTGTTAGAGTCCTTCCTTGGAGAGACTAATAACTTGACAAATTAAACTATATATATATTATATATAATATAAATATATAATAATAAATAAATAACAAACTCCATTACAAATTAAATGGCTAGTAAATGTGGATAGGTATCAAAACTTTCTCGCGATACATTCACAATTGCAAAGATTAAAAAGTATTACTTTGTTTTAAATTATTTTTATTTATTATAAAAAAATAATATATCAGTTAAATATATATACATTTAGAAAAACACACAACAAATATTTTTAACCATGGAGATTCACCATACCTTTATTATGGAGATTTTTAACTTCTAAATAGGCTTTATTACAATACCATGAATTACTAATACCACATGCCCAAAGACCATAATTCATGTTCATATGATATTTTATTTTAATTAATAAAGTGGATAACTACATTTGAAAATATCTTCACCTTTGATTTGTGAATACAAGTAAACCTTGTTCTATAATATTCAAGGGAAGTTAAATCCCTACCATCTAGCTAATAATTATTGATAATTAAATTAAAAAATCTAAAAATACTATTCCAAAATAAATATACTCATGAGAGTAATTATTTTATTATATTATTTATAAAACATTAGTGATCTTTTCCGAACTATATACATTATTTATATTAAAATTTAGTTACATTAAATTTCTAATATAATTAACAATGGAAAAAATAAGGCTTATGTAAAAAAAAAAAAATTGTGTTTTGATTTTATTGTAATTTGAATATCTTAAAATTGTATCTATAGAAATTATTTATATAACATTTAGAAAATAGATTCACACATTAAAATTAATTTGTAAATTGCAATAAAGGCATATCATCATTTATATAGTGTCCTTGCCCCTATATCTCCAATATTATCTCCGATATTAGTAACTTTTGTTACATAAAACTAAACATGTTTTTCCAAATTTCATACGCCTTATTATTACCGTTTATGAAGCTGGGAATATTTTTTGTTTTTTATTATGGATTTTACAATGTAGGTCAGTGATGATAACATGTCTATATCTCCTTACTCTTAGTATCCTGGGGAATTTCGTCACTTCAAACATCTCCTAATATCTCTTTTTTTGCAAAAATAATATTAATCAAAGTCGCAATCATAATAAACATCCAACATATCCTAATATCTCTGATCTTGCAAAAATATTATTAATCAAAATCACAATGATAATAAACATGGTGAAGATCATTCAAATTATTTAACTCTAATTTCAACCCACCCCTTCAAATTACTCATAACTCCATTCCTCTAAACCAACAAAATAGAATGCACTAAAAAGGTAAATTAAAATGGGGAGAAAAATCATTTTGATGTCTTAGAGACTCTAGACCTCCAAATCTTGTCAACCAAGAACAATTAGTAATGCAAGAAAAATAAAGAAAACAATAGCTATATATAGGGTCATATTTACTCTATCTGGATTACTATAATGAAATTTATTACATTGCTTTATACAAATTATTATAGATTTTTTCATCAAGATGATTATGTTGATAGACATGTCTATTTTAGAATAAGTCTTCCAAAATTCTAATTTAATTACTAGTAATTATTAGATAGATGGTAGAGGCTTAACCCCTATGGAATATGCTAGAATATTCATAGTAGTATTCATGATCAAGGGTTAATCTTTATTTCCAAGATAGCTATGTTATTTTAATGAATTTATCTCAAATTAGTTAATTAAAGAAAATTCCATATGAGCACGTGTTATATTGGGAAAGTGGTATTGATAACCCATGGAATTGACCCATGGCATTGTAACAAAATTTATTTACAAGTTACGAATTTCCATGGTAAAGTAGATGTGAATATCAATGGTTGAGAATATTGTGGAACTCATATATTAATTATTTTTATATATTTAAAAAAAAAGTTATAATGTGGTTAATTTTTGTGTTTTTTTTAATCTAAGCAATGTGAAATGTATAGCGAGGGATTGATGCATATACATGTAAGACCCTAGTTATTGCAAAAACGATTATTTTTATTGTAATTATTATTAGTATGTTGAACAAATGATGATGAGCTAATCATCAAGGACAATGATGTAATTAAATAAATAAATAAAATTAAATCTGAAGCAAATGAGATTTGAATTAAAATTCCTAAAAATAAAAATATATACATGAATATATTTATATACTTAGTGAGAGATAAATATCGAGAAAAACTAAAGAAAAGCCTAGGTTAAGGGGTAATAGATCCCCAATGTTGCCAAGGAAAAAATTGTGGAAAGAATAATATTAAAAAGACATTATGTAGAATCAATAGAGTTGTCTGAGGTTAGAAAGACACCTTAGCTTAGGGGGATCAGATGTTGGTTCATGGTTGGGTCAGTGTGATCAAGGAGACAATTCCCAAATGTGTTGTTGGTTACAGGATTATTATTGACATATCGTATTTTATGATTATTCTGCAAAATTTGAATCTAATTCAATTGCATTTGATATGTAGAATAATGAATAAGTTGTATTAGACATACAATGAATTAAGTAAATACACTTTGGTATGTAATTGCATGAATAGTTAACTTACTGCGTAAAAATAATAGTTGTGAAATGATTATGGTGATTACTTAATTTGGCTTGGACTTTGGCTACTATACTAAAAAGGTTTTGTTTTGAAAATACAGATACATGCATATATTTCATAAATATTGTAGAGTTACTAGATGCATGTATTTATTTTAGAAATATTGTAGAGTTACTGGATACATGCATCTATTTCATAAATAATGTAGAGTTAATTAATGAATCTATTTCATAAATATTGTAGAGTTACTGGATACATGCATCTATTTCATAAATACTGTAGAGTTACTGGATACACGCTTCTATTTCAGAAATACCATAGAGTTACTGGATACATGCATCTACTTCAGAGATATTGTAGAAGTACTTGATACATGAATGTGTTCCTGTTGGGTTGTGTTATATTCTTTCCACGACTAACCTACATAGTGAATCGGGGGGTTAGAGGGGGGGCGGAGCTCCCCCTTCGCCGCGCCGTTTGCGTAGCGGGGGGGCGGCAGCCCCCCCTGTCTAGGGGGTTTGAGGGGGACGGGTAGCCCCCCTCTATGGGGTTCGGGGCAGCGCCCCGAGAATTTTTTTTTTGGACCCTATATTAGGTTGGGTGAACCTACCTATGGTTTTTCGGTCCACGGTTTTGGACGCGATGGTT
>APFE031374496.1:214790-242240 GCA_000404065.3 Pinus taeda | reverse complement strand
CAAAGAAGCCAACTAAATCTTTGTGGCATCATCATGCATATTTTGGATCCTCAAGTAAACTTCCAACTGCCTAATCCAGTTGTCAAGCTTTTCTGCATTCACTTCACCGGAGGATCTATGCTTATGCACAGAAGAAGAAGATGAGGATGAAGAGGAAGGAGGTGACGATGGGGGTGGTGGATCACCATTACCTCCATGTCCTTTCTTGGAATGATCATCATCCTTCTTACCTCCTAAAGAACCCTCTCCTTCAAGTGGATGTTTGAACCCTTCTCCAGCCAATTTCTCATTTCTTTCTTGGTACAATATCCTCACCATTTCAGTGAGGTCCAAGAAGGCCTTTCTAAAGACTCTTTCTTCTTCTCTTGGATCCTTGTCTGCAGGAATTTCTCCTTCATGTTCAGACATTCTTGAAGCTTCTGCTGAGACTCTTGAGGGTGAAATTGAAGGCGAAAGTGATGGCTCTCCTGGCCTTCCTCCTTGACTGAGGATTCTCTCGTTCTCTAGTCAACTGTCCTTCCCCTCTTTTAAGTTTCAACCTGGTAAGCATCAATACTTGCAAGACAGTTAGAAGATCTTTGTACAAAAACAATCAAAATACAACTACACCAGGGATTGACTGAAAGAGCATTTATCTACTTTGCAATTGTATAACAAGAGCATTTCGAAGGCTTCCTGGCTCGTTTCATGCTCTGTCTATAGCTTATTTGACTGCTTTTGATACAAAGAAACAATAACATAGCTCTGATACCAACTTGATCTGAATTTGAAACTACTTGAAAAAGGTTTGCAAGGTATTCAATTCAGTAGTAAACATGTTTAAAAGATTCCCATGTCTTGCAGTAAAAAAAACAAATGAAATTTTCAGTTGTTCATGATCCATTCAAGCATAGAAGAATTATTTCCTTTTACTATTTAACACATTAGAATGAATTTGTTCTGCAAAATAAATCAACCACAGATGCAAAAGAAGTTGATGAAGCAGTTCACCCCTCCTGGGCTACATCTGCTGGGTCCAAGGCTCCCAAATGGTTCAGTCCTCGTTTTAATTAAATGCTCAAAATGAATTTACAGCTGAATAGAAGTCTCTACAGGTGAAATAGGCTATAAAATCGGATTCAGAACACATGAATCCTTCAGGATTGACTGCTGGTTCACCTCCAATGGATACTTGCAACCTGAAACAGTTCTCACAATACTGGGCCCTAGTGGCTCCTAGAACTTCCACGGCTCCAAAACCTGTGCAAATGACCTCTTATGGCTGAAAGATCTGTGCCAATGGCTTCAGAACGTCCAAAATACCCAAAATAAAAAAAATAAAAAAATAAAAATAAAAAATAAAAAATTCGTCCAAAACCGTCTTTCCTAGCCAAAGTTATGGCCATTTTATGATAACTGCCAATTTCCCCTAAAAGAACTCCGACTAACTTTAGTGGAGCTCCGCCAATTATGGCGGGATCGCCAAATTTGGCGCTCCGCCAAATAATCCGCCAACTGAAACTGCAGTTAACTGACCGCCATTTCCGCATGTGACTAGGTTGATCGGCGGTTTGTGCCTCGGATTGCGCGCTGGTGGTTAGATTTGGCCCACGGTTCTCGGCCCTAGGTCATATGGTATGGGGGGCTGGCCCCCTTATCTTTTCCCGCCCGCCACAATTTAAACCTTAACTATTGAATATTCTGTTAATCCTTCAACAGACATGGTTGTGGACCAATGGTAAGCCGCAGGGCTAATAAGTGGTAGGTCGGGGGTTCGAATCACAGCCCCAACAAAAATTTTAACGTACGCGCCCATATGTCTGCTGATGTCATCTTGGGCCACGTGGCAGCCTCCGGGATTGCCACGTGGCGGCCTCTGATTGGCCTGTCCCAACAGAATATTCCAAGGAATATTCTGTGGAATATTATTATTTTTATTTTTTTTTTAATTCAAAAATTAAGGGTTATTGGGCGATTTTGTTTTTGACATAACTTTCACATACGGCGACCGTTTTTCGAACCGTTTGCGGCGCTGGAATCGGGAGGACGAGCTCTGTCAGTTCGTTCCAGTTCGAGCCATTTTTGAGGACTTTCATTTTTTAGCATTTTTCGACACTTGGGACATGAGCCCCTGATCAGTTGATCAGCCCAATAAAATCAACTACCCACTTTTCAAAGATTTGCACTATACATACCCACTGTAGTGGTAATTCATCACAATGTGATGGTTTTCCAACTCTCTAACACACATCATAGCCTTTGGTGTATTCTTTGGCATCCTTGTAGAGTGTAGGCCACCATGACCCTACTTGAAAGACCTTCCTCATCATTTCTTTTCCCCCGACATGCCCTCCCACAACTCCAGAGTGGCTCTCCCATAAGACATCTTGTCATTCATGTTGGAGGAGAAATCGCCGCAAGACTTGATCGAGGCCTATAATTGTCTTGAGGATGCAGGAACTTTTCATTAATGCATCCTTCCCATAATTGTCCTAAAGTGAAGAGTATTCTTTCGATGGTATAAAGAACCTCAGTTAGATTTCTGTTACTATCTTTAAATGAAAAGTTGCTACATAATTGTTCATCCAGTTTGTCCCAGTCACCAGTTTGTCTTCAAATTTCTTCTTGTATGTGCCAAGCCTGCGACACTGTACCTAGGGTGTGTACAAACATGTGTACCCATAGCTCCTTCAGGATATGTTCCCTGTTCCATCTATCTGTGTAGCATTTCAGGTGTTGTCAGGGATCAGATTCCCCCTGTATTTTACACTCTCTTGTGGTCGGTCCCATTCTTGCTTGAACCTTTCTCTCATGGCCCGCTTGACCTTGTCCCAATCACGAAGGGTGTTGCGTTGACATCCCCACCATGTTGGATTTCTTGTAGTGCAATGTCCATCAATGATACCTTGCGATTTTCCCTTATGGTTCTATCAACTTTACTTAGAAATATGTCCACCGAGTCTATGTCATGGAAAGTAGGATAATCACTTACCTCTGTTCCAATCCAATTGATGCAATATATTGTGGCACAACGTCTTGTATTGATTTGGTATCCTCCTTGTTGCCAGGCATCCCACATAGCTTCGAAGCCCACTTCTAAGCTTTGTATACTCCTCCAGCTAACTGACACCTTCGATGTGGGATTGATGTAATCTTCCCTCCTCCCTATTGTTAATTGATATAGTTGGTCTAGCATTCCAAGTTCATCTCAGTTATCCACTGGTTCTGTGAATCTTGGCCCTTGGTACAGATCTAGTGGTTGTATTACCCGCATTCCTTCCACTTCAAAGATCATCAACTCCTTGAGATCGATGACAGCATAATCTCATAAGTCGATTCGATGCCAAGCAGTGCTAGGTAAGGATCTTTGTCCCCCATTACACCTATTACCTCAAATTCTATGTGTGTTTTCACCCCCTACGACATCTAATTCCACCTCTTCCATCCTTCCGATGGGCAGAATGTAGCACTGGTTAGCCATCCAAAATTGGATCGGTGAGTACTTCAATTGTGGTTTTTTTAGTGCCTCCCATGTTTTCTTGGGCAAAATATTAACGACGAAACCCATGTCCAACATTCTATCTTTGATATGGAATCCTGCCATTTGTGCGTCAATTTGGCACTCCCTCCCTGTTCTTTTCTTGTTCCTTCTGAGTCTCCTCATGTGCTTCCCTGGCATATTTGTTGAGATTCCTTCTTTCCCAATCTCTCCTTCCGATAAAATTATTTTCAGACTCCTGCATAGCTATCCTGACATCTGATCATTGTCAACAATCTGCAAGAACAGTTTGAACCATTCCTCAATCGGGTAAGACACAGTGGACTTTGCTAAATTTGGTACCTTATCCTTATGGGGTTCCACCAAGTTTTCAAACATTTTTGCTGCTTCTTGATAGTATCATTTCCGGTGTCCAAGGTCATATGATTGTTTTTGGGAAGCTACTTGAACAATCGGCATTCGCTCTGGCGCACCCTAATTAGCCCTCGTCTTCTTTCCTCCTCTGGTTACTATATTTATGTTGGATAGTGGAATTATTTTAGTAGTTCTCAGTTCTACATTGATCAAGTTAGCTCCCCTTTTCCTAGTTTTCTCTTCCCATCTTGCGATCAACTCAGGGCAGTCCTCTCTTGTGTGTGCGCTAACCCATCATTGAGAGCACCAAGGTCTTCTTGGAAGAGGATAGTCTCTAGCGTCATGTCCCTCCTAGTCGCAGTTGTAGCATTGCACAAGTCTCCTGCCCCCTGTTCTTCCTCCTCTCGTTCCTCCTTCTGTTCCTCACCTTCCGCGAGTGGTTTCATTGACTCTGAAAGTAGACTGGTCCAGCGGCTCCGCTAGAGCATCCAATGCTCGACACTGGTCGGTGTGGTGAGTCGTGGATGCACAGAACTCATAGTAGGTATTGTTTGGTACAGTTCAATACTTCTGCAATATCAGGAAAATTGAGGTGAGTGTCCATAGCTCCTATAGACACCACAGTACTCGGGTTGGTTTCGGCCTAGAAACGCCCCTTGTGATCCTACTGCCAAAACCCCAGTTGTAAGCGAAGCCCCGATGGTCCGGCAAGCCCTGATGTAGGATTCGTGTCCCTTAGCCTCGAGCATTCAGTTGCGACATGACCTTCGACCAAACAATAAGTGCACCATATGTTGGGTCTCGATGGGCGCACTGGTTGTAAGTATTTTAATTTCTTAGTTAATCTTGTTATCTGGTGTTGGAGTCCCATGATCGAAGGATCTTGTGACCCTGCGCCCTCCACCCCTCTCCCGATATTCATGTGGGTACCCTGCCATCGCCTTAATGTGAGTTTCCTGCTCCAGAGCATCCTGTAGGGTCTCAATCTTGTTTTGTGTTAAGGGCGTCTAGGTAAGGGGTAGGAGTGCCTTGATAAACCAATTCCTTTGGTGATTTGGATGTATGGGGTAACTTAGCTTATCAATTGTGTCCTTGAACCTCTACATCAATTCCCGGGCAGTCTCTCCATCCCACTTTTTTATCTCCCATAACTTCGACAACCCCTATTGATCTGTCTATGGAAGTTTAAATTCCTATACAAAGTTCTTCTTGATGTAATCCACCATTGGATTCTGGTTTAGCTCTACCCATTTGATAAACCATCTCAAGGCTCTCTCTCTAAGGGTGGTCTGGAATTCAATCACCTTCACATTCTCTGGCGTTTGGCGAGCTCTCCATATAGCTTCACAGAGGTACTAATGTTGTTGCACATCCTCATTCGCTCGACCCAAGAACTTTGGGTATCTGGTAAAGGATCCTACCATTCTGGCCCGAGTGCGTGCTATAAGCACAAAGCCTTGGGTCCATGGCTATTGAAATCCTTGCAATCCTAGATTACTAATATTATTATTCCCACTACTATTAAAGGTACCAGAATATGTTTTATATCTAGCATGCACACTATGTATCCGTATTTCTTTAAGCAACTTAGCAACAAGTTTACTAGGACTGTTGTAAAGTACCAGGGGAAGGTTGGAGTGAACGCTACCTCAGCTTCAGGGGGTCAGATGCTTGATTTCATCTGGCGCATTACCCTCCGCAAACAGTGGTCTCATAACATCATACATCTCATCGTCCATCTCTTCCTCAAGATTGTTGCAGCCACTTCCATTGGACACCTCCCCTGCGACTAGGGAGGGAGGGCTCCTACCACCTTTTGTGCTTCCGTCTAGCCCATCTGTCTCTATTCCTTTCCCTGAGTTCTCCACCACCTCATATCTTCCTTCTACACCCTTCGACACTGCTCCTGCTTGGTGTGGTCACTCTGCATGCACCTTCGTAGCCTACATGGTCCTTTCCTACCACTTTTATGCTATCAGTGCCCTCCTTTGTGCTCTCACTTCCCTAGCCTTCGTGAGTCTCCTACATCCATCCTTTTAGCGGCATCACAGTCCCCCGTTCAGTAGAATTTCCACCCTTTGTATCCTTCCCCCAGCAATGGGTTTTATGCTGCCATACTCACTTCTTGGAAAGAAATTAAACCTTCCTCCACAATCAAAACTTTAATCCAAACAGGTACTTCCTTCAACAATTTTCCCCTTAGCCCCGATCTGAACACCACATCAGCCTTCAAGAAGCACTGATAACTTTCTGCCATGAACTCAACCACGTATCCCTTCAGAGTAGTTTGTACCCAAAAGTCTATTGGTCTGGTCAAATCGGTGTCCAGGTGCTAGAGTGTTGCAAGATTAGTGGAGCCCCAACCATGACAAGATGGTTGTTGTCCTTTTAGCCGACCCTTCACTTGCAGCCTCGGTAGCCAATTGTATAATTCCTCCGGGAACTTACACCAGAAGATCTCATATTGATCGCTTGCAGTGTCTGAGTACAAGATCTTGTTGTTCACCTTAGCAACTGTCCAGATTCGAAGGATAGCTTATTGCAACACAAGCCGATCCACTTAGTAATCCCACTGGTTTCTTATTTCTTTCTTAAAGATCCTCGATACGGTATTCCAAACCCCTCTTTTTGATTTCAAGTCCCAGTGATGGAACCATTTGTTGGCACAAAAATGACAACAGGGAAGAGACCCTAGGTTCAGGCTCAAGGGGCCAACAAGACTCTGCTATAGTCTAGGACAACGTCGGCATTTTCACCTTACTCGGAGGGAAAAGAGTCTCACCGGAGACATGTCACGACCAAAGTTAGATGGAGCTGGGAGGCGTATCGACAAAATGTAAATAACATACAACAATAGCTCATCACACTCAATTCATTGTACTGTCTAAGATTGTCATATGTTCATGCCATCACAGGATATTACCTAGTTATTGATCATTCATCTAAAATTGTAAATAGCCCATAAAGAACACAACAATACAGTAAGGAACCCAAACTGCTTATTTCATTAACTGGAATATAAGAGAGTACATGAAAGAATATAAAAGGCTTGAGGCATGTTCATCAAATACATACATAGTACTTTTCATAGAACATAACTAACAAGAATGGACATAAGCAAAGCCAAGGACAGACCTAGCTCTTCCACAATTGATCTGGCACTCAGGATCCTGCCCTTGCTCACCCACTTCATCACCCACACATCCTCATGATATCTTTTGCCTTTTATCCTTTGTTCTGCATTCCCACTGCCAGTTCTGTTCCGCTGACTTCGCCCTCTGTTGCCCTCTATTTTCCTTGCTCAGATGCTTCTGTACTCTTCCACCACCTCGTTGCAACTCCTCGTTCACTCACAGTTCATATCCCTTTCCTTTGGTTATCAACTCCGCAACCCGAACCATTGTCTCCGCCACTTGTTCTTGACCTTTCTTCCCACAAAATCCAAAATTCAAAACAAAGGCCCCAACCAACGCTTAACAAAAAAATTACAACTTAGCCCTGGCATATGTATTTATATAATAATTGTACTATCTACTACCAATTTAATATCATATATGTGTTGCATAAAATATTTGTGGTTGCATATTTTATTCTAGGTTTTACGTATTAAACAAGTGCAGGGCAACATAGTTCTTGTCACTCATTTTAGAAATTATGCTCTTAAAAAGATTGTATAAGAAATCATGCTCTTAAATAAATTGTATATAAGATTGTTGTGTTCAAATTAAATCAAAATCAATCCATAGATTTATTAAATTTGAGCTTATAAGTATTTTATAGACTAGATAAATATTGCATGAAAAACTCTAAAATATATATTGAAAATTATTTTCTTAATGATATTAAAAAAAAGTATTTAGTTTTCAAAATTAAACATTATAATTTGTTAGTCAATGCTAAACTAATAGTGGTCAACAGGAAAATATATTGCTATAGCCTTACTATTGGAGGGACTAATATATTAATATATGAAGTGGAGAAATTAATATAATTTTTATGGCTATTAACACATTTACAATTTTACTCCTTATTAAACTAGTTGAGAAAACATATATAATGGTGGATAGTAGCTCGTAGTAAATATATTATTTCACTAAATGTGAAGTATTTTCAAAGATATTAGATTTGGATGGTTTTCCTGCAAAGTTTAACAATAAAAAATTACTACATAAATATCTAAAAATCATGACAAAAATTTGCAAATGTATGGCAGAAAATTTATGGAACACTTATCCACATGACATTGTATTGTGTAAAAGCTGTGATAAAACCTTCAAATTATGATCCAATGGAATGTTTGGAAAATAGTTTTTTTAATTAAAAAATAAATATTTATTTTTTGAAGTTTAATATTATAACTTGCATTGGTGAATACTAAGCTAATAATAAACTAATAGTGAATAAGCAAATTATTAACCTAATAGTGAATAAGCATATCAATTGCTACAATCCTACCGAAAACACAAACTAGTAAGAATTTATGAACCAATAAGAATTTATGAACCTTGATGGCTATAAAGTTCTAAATAAATGTTGAAGTCTATGAACCTTTTTGTGTGATTCAGACATTGGAAGAAACAACTCTCCAATTTTTAATGGAGATTTTTCAGGAAGAAAAAAGCATAATTATATTATATTGAGCCTGTATAAACAGTACCATATAGTACATATCATGCAAATTACATATACCATGATCCAGAGGAGAAACTTCTAAGCAGAGGCTACAAAAACTCAAAAGGAAAAAACACATATACAAAGAGATCTCTAGCATCCCACTGGGAGCATGTAACAGAGATAGATACTACCATATATTAACCACCAAAATCATGAGAATCAAAAAGGAGACAAAAAGGAAAAACCATAATCGGATCATATGAACACATTGAAAGAGGTCAGAAGTCCTGTATGATATAAGACTCCCCGTCTGCCGAAACCTCCAGAGACCAGGAACCTGAGCCGAGGAGAAGACCCTTCTTAGACAGACAGTCCGCAACCTGATTCCGGGCCCTGTAGATGTGCTGTATGGAGCTATCTACCATGAGGTCCCAAAAAAACATAATTCTATCCAACTAGCCAGCTAGATGAGGGCATCTGATGAGGCATTTACCATTTACATGATCTACTAGGATTTGGAGTTCCCGAAAATAGAGATGTAATGGATGTCAAAATAGATACAGAAAGCAAGCAGATCCGTAAGGGCCATCGCCTCCGCCACGCTGTTTGTCCCATTTCCAGCGTTCCAAGCCAGACTATAATGAAGATGCTCACTTATGATTATTAAAACCCCACAGCCACATGAATTTCGCTGGGCAGCACCATCAAAAAAGGCCATTGGGGGCCCAAGGAAAGGATCAGGTAGCACATTCCTATTGGTCTTTTTCAATTTTGGACCCTTTTGGGGACAGAGCCGAGAAAGAGAGAAATGTTTTGTGTAATATCCATGAGAGGCTCCTTTGCATCATTAAAAATTTTATTGTTTCGCCATCTCCAGGTACACCATAAAGCTATTACAATGATCGTCCTCCATGATTCTCGCTGCCTACCCCACCAACCGAAAGCAGCTTGTGTAGAGGCATGAGAAACGAGAGGAAATCCATATAGAAAAGCCAGATCCTGCCATATTCTCTAAAAAGAGTTGCATTGGAAGAACATGTGAAAGTTTGATTCCTCTGCAGATTCACACATTTGGCACCTACTCGGCCCATGCCAATTTCTTTTCCTTAAGTTCTCCCAGGACAGGTTTTTATTATAAAAAACCAACCATGAGAAGTATATGAACTTGGGAGCGCACCTTGATTTCCAAAACATTGTAGGGAACGGTGGTTGAGAGTGCGCATACTTAGAAGCCATCATATCAGCATAAATATCCTTGACACACACCTGTTTGTTTGCACTTGACAAAAACCAGACTAAAAAATCCTGTGGTTTGGACCGGAGAAACCCGCAATTTCTCAGAGCATTCCTGAGCGGATTCCATAGATACAACAAAGACTCCGACAGGCCAATATCAGCAGTCGATTTCCATATGGGGATGGGACCCTGCCAGTCTGCAATCAATTTATCCCAATTGAAGAATTCTTTGCCATGAAGAAAAAAGAGAATCCTATCAGGAATAGAAATGCCCACACTCCCACTCATAATGGGGTCGATTCCGATGAGGATTATTTTACCCGTTTGGAGGCTCCATTTCAGATTACTCAAGAAGAAATGTTCAATTTTGCGGAAACTGAGCCAGATAGCAGAGCCACCCTTTGCACCGATCCTTTTCAAACGATACCAGTGTTCCATACCTTTACCTCTCATGTATTTGATCTTTATGGTATTACTCCAAGGTCCATTCCCATAGATACCTCTCCACAAAGATTTACACAGAAGAGCTTTCCCAAAGGTCCTCAAATCTAATAAGCCCCAACCACCAGAAGACTTCGGCCTAGAAATCTGCTCCAGAGAAGTGAGATGATATTTTCCTTGAACTTTATTGCTGCCCCAAATGAAATTTGCAGTGATCTTGTTCATTTTCTGAATGATGCTTGCCAAGAGGTAGAAAATGTGGCCCCAATACACAACAAGTTGCAAAAGAACAGCACGTGTTAGGACTATTCTTCCAGCCAGAGATAGGCACTTATATTCCCAGTAAGAAATCTTTTTGTAATATTTGTCTATGAGCCATTTCCAGTCATCTTTTGAATAACCCTTTGCCTTTAGATGAAATCCTAAATATTTAACACCCTCCCTGATTGACCTTGTAGTGACACCAAAAATATCAGCAATCCACCCCACCATCTCCATATTGGCATCGCTGTGATATAGGATGGATTTTGATTTATTTATTTGTAAACTTGTGGCCCTTTGAAACCTATATAGAATGTCATTTAGGCATCTCCGTGTAAACCTGCATAGCATTGCAAAAATAAGAACATCATCAACAAATAAATTGTGAGATATATAGTTGTTCCTGCATATCTTCACAGGTTTACAAAAATTCTCTGATACTACCTTATTGGTATGAACGCTGAGGGAATTCATCGCCAGGGTGAACATCAGTGGCGATAAAGGGCATCCCTAGCGCAAACCCCTTTCTGCCGAGAAAAAAGGAGAAGGAAAGCCGTTTATAATGACTGCATAATTCACGTTCTCAATACATGCCATAATCCAATTAATGACATTTGATTTTATACCAATTTTTGCTAATAAACATCTAATGAAACCCCAATCTAAACAGTCATAAGCTCTTTGCAAGTCAATCTTCAATATAACCGCCCTCAGATCTATTGGAGAGCATGGAGAACAAGCTTTCCTGAGTGTTTGCGACAGCATCCATTATATTTCTGCCCTTTAAGAAAGCATGTTGATCTTTTGACAATGACACGGCCAAAGATGCTTTGATCCGTTCTACAATGATTTTAGAGATAATTTTGAAGGAAATATTGCATAAAGAGATCAGTCGGAAGTCTTTGAAGGACTCTGCATCCAATTTCTTTGGGATCAGGGCTATCTGCGTAGAAGAGGTGATGTGATGGATGCTACCCAAGATCCTTGTGGCTTCGACCATTCTCAGAAGATCTATTTTCATGATGTCAAAAAAGTGTATGAAAAATTCTATTGTCCAGCCGTCCAGACCTGGGCACTTATCCTTCTTAAAAGCCTTCATAACTCCTAAGAGTTCCTCCTCGGATATGGGACGAAACAGCGCTTCATTTTTTGCATCATCAAACATTTGGGGGGCCAAATCAATACCCCAAAGAATATCCTGAAAATTGTTATTTTCTCTTCTTTTGTACTGATCTTTAAAATGTCCCTATCACCTTCCATGAGCCATGTCGCCCTACACTTCAGCCTCCATGAGGCCTCCTCCATTAGAATTTTCTGCTTTCTCCTTTCAAGCTCATTTAGTCGGCATTTCAAACTGAATGGGAGAGAATTGGCTTTCAATAATTTAGAAATATCAGACAGCACCTTTTGAATTTCTTGAAGAGCCATTCTGTCCCCCTGACGTTTTCTAAGTTGCCATGCCTTAACTACTTTCCTCATAGTGGACATTTTTTCCCTAAAACTCAATTCCTCATAGTGGACATTTTTTCCCTAAAACTCAAAAAAGGACCCAAGTTGTTTAAGGATAGATCCCTCCAGGCTTTTGTTACTTATGTATTGAAAACAGGGTCTTCTAAGAAAGTTTTGTTGAACTTGAAGGGGTACCCCTGCCTGAAGCCTTTTTCCCTCCAGCTGAGACAAATTGGCCTGTCGTCAGAGATGAAAGCATTTTCGATAGTCGAAAAAGGCATGCCCATTTTATCTATAATGCTGGGATGAACAATAAAACGGTCAATTCTTTTAGCAATGTAGGCTTCTTCAATTTGTCCGTTATTCCACATAGGCATCATTTTGGATGGGATGACATCTACAAGGTTCTTGTGAAGGAATTCATATTTGATTTTGTCCGAGAGCGGATCTCTCTTCCAGCATTTTTTTTTTTTTTATGGAGATTAAAGTAGTACCGGAAAAGCGCATCCAAGAATGTTATTACGTACTACTATAATATATAAATAAATATCAACAATGGCACTAACCATCTTTTGCAATACCCCATAATCACCACGGATGACATTTGAAGTATTCTATGCAAATGCGGAGAATTTTCCTATGTTGTTACACTAAATCACTTGTAAACTTGTTACCTCTCTTGCATCTGTGACTAACCTTTTTTGTAAATATCAACAATGGCACTAACCATCTTTTGCAATACCCCATAATCACCACGGATGACATTTGAAGTATTCTATGCAAATGCGGAGAATTTTCCTATGTTGTTACACTAAATCACTTGTAAACTTGTTACCTCTCTTGCATCTGTGACTAACCTTTTTTGTAAATATCAACAATGGCACTAACCATCTTTTGCAATACCCCATAATCACCACGGATGACATTTGAAGTATTCTATGCAAATGCGGAGAATTTTCCTATGTTGTTACACTAAATCACTTGTAAACTTGTTACCTCTCTTGCATCTGTGACTAACCTTTTTTGTAAATATCAACAATGGCACTAACCATCTTTTGCAATACCCCATAATCACCACGGATGACATTTGAAGTATTCTATGCAAATGCGGAGAATTTTCCTATGTTGTTACACTAAATCAATTGTAAACTTGTTACCTCTCTTGCATCTGTGACTAACCTTTTTTGTTTTTGTTTCCTAAGCAATTCAGATTTTACTTTCAGCCTTGCGAACAATGGCAGCCAGGACGACGATTCGCAAGCTAAAGCCTTGGCTTGCTACATGTGTGTGCCATGATTGGGCTCCTTTTCCATCTGTGTCATATTTTGTTGTTTGTAAAGATAAAAATAGTCACACGAGGTGATAATATTTTTTTGCCATTTTCTCGATATAAAATTAAATTGGGAGATACACTTTCAAATTGAGCCTACACAATTTAAATGCTCTAGCTATTTTAGGGGCTGAACCAATTTCTCCATGGAAAATGTCATCCAAAACTGCATGCAACCAACACATCGTCAGAAGTGGGTGAAGCAAGCATTTGTTAATTTCAGATAGAATTTGTATTTTGCATAGCTCTTTTATTTTATTGAAAATAACATTAATAAATTATAACTTAGTAGTTTGAAAAACAACATTTTACCTCAAATCAACAAATATGTTCTCTTAGGTGGATTGCAGATTCTGGGAATATCCTGGAATCTGAGTGACAAACATGTTCTCTTAGGTGGATTGCAGATTCTGGGAATATCCTGGAATCTGAGTGACAAACATGTTCTCTTAGGTGGATTGCAGATTCTGAGAATATCCTGGAATCTGAGTGACAAGAAAGGTCAATTGTTTGACTTCTTTCTTGACCATCCGATTCTACCTCTTTCTTAACCATCAGATTCTAGGATATTCCAAAAATCTGCAATCAACATAAGGATGCCCGTTTTCTTATCAGTTTGGATCAAAATTTAAAAATTTACAATGGAAATGCCTCCCAATTTGCAGTTCAAAACAAAAAATTACCTTTAGGTGATAGCTCTTACATCAAGTCCTGTTCACATAACCTTGTCATGGCATTAAAGAGTATAACACTGATGTCATGGAGTTGTCAAAGATTTATGGACTTCTACAAAACACTCTTTGGTTTTTGCATAGAATGAATTCAGATGGATTCAGTATTCTTTGATAGTGAACAATAAAGTTGAATATGCCATCATAGTGTTTTGAAAATATTTTCAAAACCATGCAACTCCCTAACTCCCTATCCCTTCTGTTAGCTAGCCCACACATTGGCTGCGGGCATTGGTCTAGAACAATATATAGGTTCCAATATGAAAATGAGAAATTTGTGAAAATGGATTTTCTTTTAACCAACCTATAGGACAAATGCATATGATATATACATGTTCATGTTCTCTTTTAGCAATTAGTGATATCTCAAGGTCAACGATTTGTATTAATAATAGAAGTTTGGAACTAGGTGCTATTTTATTTTGGTGCATGAAATTGTTCGAAGGTAAAGATAAAAGGAAATTCAGTATGTTTCTACTGCATAGATCTGCCAAATTATCTTTTTATGGCATTAGATCTTGCTACTTGAAATAAAATAGCAGTTATTACTTCATCCAACTTTTGAAGGAACTAGAGGTCAAGATAAAATTCAGTATGTTTCTACTGCATAGATCTGCCAAATTATCTTTTTATGGCATTGGATCTTGCTACTTGAAATAAAATAGCAGTTATTACTTCATCCAACTTTTGAAGGAACTAGAGTTCAAGATAAATGAAAACGTACACAAAAGAACAGGAGCAATATGAAAAGAGAGGACCTTTATCTTCCTAACCAATACATGTCTTGCTATATATACCTTGTTTACATTCATTTGTTATTACTTGCTACTTTGACTTCAAGACTCAGTAAGGACTACTTATACTCCAATGATTTCCAAAAATGGCAACTATGAGCTCTACAATGAAATGCATAAATTAAGGAAATCAATAATCCTGGTCATAACAACTCACCACGTTATCGTGCTCAAGCATCCTACTAATGTTTCTATAGGTATGCTAGAAAAAGCTACTGTCAACTTTCATTTTATGATCTGCTACAGATATAAATACCTTAGTAGCAGGCAACGTATCCATTTCTTGGGTTCTTTCATTGGCAATATAATACAACAGCAACGTAAACTACTGGTTCATAATTTTACAGGTGACAAATTGCTTTGAGGAATCAATGCCCTGCACTAATACGGTGCTGTTAAGGTTGTGATTTGAGATTGTTATTTCATCTGGGGTGAGGCATCAAATCATCAACAAGGTAATCTGAGATGTCAGTCGATCCACTCGAAAAGAACTCTTCATTTTCTACTCCTGCTTTTCTTTGGCCTTCAAAGTCAGTACTAGCAAAGGCATGTCTATTAGACTCCTCAATGGTAGCTGCAGAGAGTGAACTGCCTTCAAAATCTTGCACAAAACTATCAAATGAAATGACAGCTGCTCTTGGACTTTCAGGCTTAAATGTATTATCAAGCCAAGAAATATCTTCCATGGGTTGAAGTTCATCAACGTCCTGGAGCATACTTTTAGCAGGCGGAGTTTTCTGGAAAGTTACTTCGGGTTTAGCACTCTGAAAAATCATAGGCAAGTCAGTCATAGTTCGTGTCCTTGAATGTTTAGGATGTGACCCTCTAAACCGCCGTTGTTCAGAACTATTCGATCTCTTTTGTGGTAGATTTTGTAAATTAGCTATCCCCTGCTTTTTATTCTCATCTGCAGTTTGGTCACGTTGGGCTTTCCACAGCAAACCCATATCAACGGAGGACATTCTTTGTAATCCACTTTTGGAGCCTCCCATGGATTCGGGCACTTTGGCTGTATCAGAATATTTTGGAGGACGAACTCCTATGCCTCCAAAAATTTGTGCTCTGTTGGCAACCAGTTTCTGCTGATAAGCCCTGTACTGTTGAAGGGATTTGAGAGTGCTTGGGTCTAGTCCCCTAACTCCTAAACTTGAACTTACCCCAGTACCCAAATTCAACCCTTTTGCACCAGATGACGAAGCAACACCTTTTTCCCCTTGCTGTAATTTCATCATCCCTCCAGATATGCTATCATCTGCAGCCTGGAACGAAGCAACTGGGTGGGGTTCCGAGATGGCCCCACTCAGTCGCTTTAGATACAATCGGTACTTCTACACACACACAAACATGGAGACAAGATTTAGTACATCCTTGGAATTTTCTCTTTTAAAAAGAGGGAAAATATGCTTGCTTATCTTCCTAAAATACCAGAAAGACAGGTTATAGTAGACTCTGCAATTAGCTTTGTAGAAAAAATGCTTATTTATGCTCTTAAGATTGAAAAAGGTAACAGAGTAATTCTACATCACCCTAACTTCTACTATGAAGCTGCTACTAAGTGGATATTACCAAGATGTTATGCTCAAACTTCTATTACTTTTGGATATCCTGCTAATATAACTTTGAATATATAATAACCGTGGGGTTTTTGTTACTTTTCTAGTCTCCTTGTCATGGATACCTGCAAGTGACTTGCAACATTCTCCCGTGAAAGTCCCTGAACTTTCATAATCTCTACAATTTTCTTTGGTACTGCTTCTGTAAAACAATTCAAAAAACAAGGCTTCAGGAATTGGAAATATTTTACCAACATTCACAACCTCTCACTGCTAGGTTGAGGCATGTTAAGGAAGTTCAAACTTACTCTCTATTCCCAACTGATTCACTGCAATAACAAATTGTTGATGAAGTTGCACGGTCCAGTGAACTCGTGCCCTCTTGAGACTGCTAATGTCATCTATAACCTCATCAGAATAGTCCCCACTACTGGTATCCTTCCTCTTTTTGGAGGACGTGTCTGGTGAATCACTTACTTCACGATCCTCGCATTCTCCCAAGTCATCCTTGAGAGATTCTCTGCCTCGTCTGCGCACTACATGTTGCCAAATGTTTCTTAGCTCCTCTATCCTTATAGGCTTGATGAAGTAATCGCAGGCTCCATGAGTGATGCCTTTCATCACAACAGTAGTATCTCCATTTGTTGACATCACTGCGGACACAATAATCCAAGGGCATACATGGTGTAACATGGCTCAACTAACCAAACTCGTTTGCTTCTTAATTTCCTGCATTGGATATACAAAAATAAAAGGACAAAAAGACTTTCAACTCGATCAGAGCATAAAGTGGAAAGACCCTCAACTCGATTAGAGCAAACAGTGGAAAATAACAATTAGAAACCTATTTCCCACACAGTCAAACTAGCAAGCAATGTCCGGACCATCTTCAACAAGAACTCCAGCTACTTGGCCAATCTGTAGGTTCGTTCACAAATCTGATGCTGCAGGGTATCTAGTGGGGGTTTCAGATTTCAAGTTCTGGAAAAAGAAAAGCTAATCCCAGAGAAGGGTAAAACTTACTTATTACAGGCAAATCAAGTCCCAATCCGACAATTTCAAGTAGCCTGAACCCGTCCTCGTCTGGCAAATACACCTCGCTCATAATCAGATCGAAACGGTCTCTGTTTTCCTTAACCATCGATATTGCTTGGGTAACTCGGCTGCATGTTGTCACTGACACAATATACAATAGTAGTGACTCTCAGAAAATACCCTATTTAAAGCATATGTACTCCAAAAGTTCATGTTCTTTGGTCTACATATTCACAAAATTTCCTAGCAGATTACACAGTTTCCAAATTAATCTTGGCTGAATATGAATCTCAAAATAACATCCTGGGTTGGTAAATTCTCCATGATTAAATGACATATTGGGTCATTAAGTTCTCAAAATCCATTTAGGTCAAAGTGGATTTGTAATTTTAACAAAATTCATTTGGCTTGATACTTTTCTTAACAAATTCATATTATGAACAAAGCTTTTGCCAAATCCAAGATGAGCTTAGGTTATATTTTCTAAAAGTGGCTTTTCAGTTCAGTATCTTTCCTTTTCAAAAAAACTAAGTGTTTCAAAAATTTATCTGAAACCAAATATTCTGAAAGCTTCATGGTCTGCAAAACAACAACTTCAGAGCCATTTCAGTAAGATGACCTCACCGTTGTAATTACACTGGCGAAGCATTCTTTCAAGCACCAGAAGGCAAAGTGGATCGTCATCCACAACCAAAACCTTAAGACCAATTGGAGTAAAATTTCCAATCTGCATGATAGACCTGCATTCATCTCCTAATTTTCCTACGGAACTTTCATCATCCATCATCATCAACCGTCGGGAGCTAGAGTCGGAAAATTTTACATTAATCCCTCATTCACCATGCCATAGCTTGTGTACTAGGACCAGCAGCCTGTTAAACTTCCTTCAGCAACAGAAACAGAGCTACCCATCAGTAAAGTAGGCAAATTCCAATCTAAAATCAAGGAAAAAAATACCAACCACGACACACAAACATAAACATACTCGAACCCAGTTAAAGTCCATAATTGTTCTTACTTAAACTCACTGTTCACAAAACCTTCCAGCCCACAAGTTCCCTTTTCTTACTTTCTGAATTTAGCAAACAAAATAACCACTTTTACAATCGCATGACAGGATTTTCTGCTCCACTGATACCTCCATGCTGATAATTTAATATACGGAACCCCAAAGCAAAGGGGCCAAAACAAACCCTATCTCTGACCGCCTCCCTATCCGAGCTCCCAATTCCAAATACACCCGGGAGAAAATGAATGCCCCACGGACCCGCTAGATCCTTGGTCACGTGAGAGTCTCCAAAAAGGGCTAAAGTTCCCCGCTTCCACGCATGTTCAAAGACACGCAGAAAACCCGAGAGTACCTCGAGGCTTACGCACAGGCTAAATTTGCGGGCAGGTGGGAGCTTCCAATACGCCATACGAGGACCACATGACCGTCGGTTATCTCAAGGGTCAAGCCCCGGTAAGCTTAAAGCGACAGCCTAAGAGAATAAGACTTGAGGTCATGGTCACATGATCAACCACCATGTGATCCATGTAAAGTAAGCGGGCTCCTGTCACGCTCGGGTCGGACACGTGCCATCCCGCAGGCTCGGCGCCAGAAGATAAGGGCCACCTGAATCAGTGGGGTCCACGTCGATGTTTTTGTTTACTTTATTTTCGTACGGACATTTTTTGTGGCTGTGGTTTCACCAGGTGTCAGTCGAATTAGCGATTATTTAATTAGCGGCTGGGAGGCAATAAAGTCAACAATAGCGGATACCTGTCGGCAGTGTGAACGGTCAATGCTCTCTCGCCACCGATTCTATCCTATCATTTTTGCCAAATTAACATACTCCCATATTTTTATATTATAAAGGTTGGGTAATAGTAGTAGTCATCACAAATTATTACTATGTGATTGTTGCAACTTCCAAATTCAATTTGGAGCCTCAAATTCTTTTGGTAACATGGATTATGGATATTGGTAACATGGATTATGGATATATGGATTATGGATGGTAACAAAATATGGATTTGAATTTACAATGTTGTTGCCGAAGACAAATGTTGCAACTTCCAAATTCAATTTGGAGCCTTAAATTCTTTTGGCAACATAGGTTATGGATGGTAACAAAATATGAATTTCGTAATATGGATTATGGATGGTAACAAAATATGAATTTGAATATACAATGTTGTTGCTCAACACAATTGTTGCAACTTCCAAATTCAATTTGGAGCCTCAAATTCTTTTGATAACATGGGTTATGGATGGTAACAAAATATGGATTTGAATTTACAGTTGTGTTGCCCAACACAAACATCATATTCAAAATGATGAGATTAATAGAAAGGAAAGGGATTGTAGAACAAAATGATATTTGGATTATAATGAAAATAGAGGGAAATTCATTTTACAAATATAATTAGAGAGATAATGATAAAAGACATTAATATATTTCAAATATTTTATGTTTTTAGTTTTTTTTTGGTATATTTTTTAATGAGATAAAATTGATTTGTACTTGAGATATAAAATTAAGAGAGGTTTTATAGTGTTAAAAGATAATTTATTTTCAGTTTTATTAAGTTTATATACATTTTTATAATTTATGTTGTGTTTTTTTAATTTTAACAATTTGTTTTATTAATGATAGAAACAATATGTGGTTTCTCAAATTTAAATTTGGTGAAAGTAATGTTTGGTATGGTTTGCATGTTTAACAATTTTAAATTTTAAAGTATAATTGTAATTAGTATTAGCATATGGTTTTGAGATTAATTTTTATTAATCAAAATATTTATACAATATATGACACCTCGTAGAACCCTTATAGGGTGGCAATAATTTGAGGCATCCATAGTGATGGCACTTGCAACATTATCAAGCCACCAACTAGAATAGCAAGTGTAAACAATGAAGGTTATAACATCTACATCTAGTGAAGAAATGATGATTGTGGTGATATAGGTCCTCTTGTCATCCATGGTAATATCCTCATACAATTGCAATCAAGCTCAACCTAGCCTTGCAATCATACCTATCCCACTGAATGCTTTAGCCCATGATTGTATATAAGATCACTCTGTCATTACAAGATCGGGCCTTAGTGAAATAAGGGCGGCCCCTTTGATTCCAAAGCTACTCTTGGCATTCATTTTGTAGTTTTAGTTTGTCCTACGACAAAGCCACAACCTCATACCCCCTAGAGGTAGTTTAGCCACCATCTTCCACCCATTTGCCTTGATACTCTCCATTCTTTTTCTCATCCCCTTGAATAGTCTAATCATTGGTATCCCAATTTTACACTTTGTTTGCTTTTGCCTATCTCAAGGCCTACCTACCCTCCCACTTCAATGGAAAGTCACATCCCCACTCTTATATGGGACACGACGCCCTAAATTACAAAAAGCATGAAGTTTAGAAGGTAAGGGAGATTAAGATCCCTTCATGATTGCCATGGTTAAGGTAACTACAAGTATTAGTTGTCCTAGAAAGCATGAATCTCCTCTTGATCTATATGCAAAAGACTCCAATGGAAAATATTTAAATGATGGTGTTTTTGAAAGAGGTATCACATCCTCATTTGATGATTATAACATTAGATGATGAAATATAGACTATTTCTAAAGGTAAGAAAATCAAAGACTCTCCTATCTCAAACTTTCCCATGGAGGATCCCATGAACATTATAGGTAAGCACACCCTTTTCAAAAACACCCTAGATATGATGTGATATATTCACTCCAATGTTTCTAGCCTTGATGCTCCAAAACAATTCTAGAATCAAATCATAGATCTATTGGGCTATTTAGAAGTAACCCTCATTACACTCTCCAAGGAGATTCTCCAACAAATTCAAGAGTTCACTTAGATTAAAGGCCTTCTAGTCAAATTGTTGCAAAGGAAGGATAGTTCCAAGCATGCAACCAAAGTCAAAGATGATGTCTAGTAATTGTTGGAGTAACTTCTACTTGTGATACTAAAAATAAAGGGAGTTAGGGATGAAATGTTGCATATTTGGTTGTAACATAGTAACTAAATGTAGTTATGGTCACCTATAGTTATATAAGGGACCATTTATACTCTAAACATAACATAGGGGAATGGTATAACTTAAAAAAAAAAAATCCCCTTTGAGGGTTTCTTGCTCATGTGTTCTTGCTTCACATTTCGTCATATGTCTTCATATATGTTTGCATGTGTCTGTTTCAGGCTACTAAAGCCAACAATTTGTATCAACCTGGTGCATTTGATATGCAATGTGCAATCTGTATTGAAGGAGAAGGCAACATGTAGCCATGTAGAGAAGTTTGTTGCTTTAGGAGGAGTTCCATTGTACCACCATGGAGAAAACATAGTCTAGTAGCGAGATAAGAGATGTACCAACAAGAGATCAATGCAATATGATGTAGCATAATTTCTAACTAAGTATCAAGATGCCAAGTGTTTGAGATTGCCACAGTGGTCCTATGTATGAATGAGAAGGGAGAGAAAAACAAATACAAAGGTGAGGAGAAATCTTCATGCAGATTTTGAATTCAATGTTGTATTAAAAACCCAAAAAGGAACAAATATCTCAGTGTGCAGACTTAGAATATGGTAGAGATAATTAATATTCCATTGAAATGGTTAATACCACAAAGTCCATTGACACTAAGTTGGTCAAAAAATCATTTAATGCAACCCTCATATGCTTAACAAAGTTTGCTTAAACTTATGATTTATGTCTAGTATAACCGATGATGCTCCTTTAGATGGTGGTATTGCTTTGATATTAATTTGGCACTCCAAAGTCACATTTTTCTATGTTGAAGGAATGAGAGAATGTTTTAATTGTTGTGATTATTCAAAGAGGTTTGAGCATATATAAAAAAAGTGCACCACAGAAATCCATGCAGCCAACTGGATGGTCAAAGAATACAAATGCAAGTCGACGAACCACACAGAGGTCACCAAATTGAGTTCTGTGATCCCACTTCTTTGTACCATCCAACGTCAAGTGGGTGAGAGGGGTTATGATAGGGGGTGCATCGATCACCATCAATGTGGCTATGGCTAATGGTAATGGTAGCATGGAGGGTGAGAACTTTTGTTGTTGTTTTTTGTTTTAAATGACAATCATATCCTCATAAGCGTGAAGGTCATAAGAGCTTTTATATTTAATAAATAATTTATTTGTTTTTGTAAGCTTGGTCTGGCTACATCTTCATCATTATATCACCCTGATCGGGCAGGGAATTGAACCAGTGACTTCACATCAAGGAGTGCTTTAACAAAGCAGTCGATCACCATTTATCCAAGACCCTGTGGACATATTTAATAAATAATTAATGCAAAGAGTTTAGTTAAATAAATTTTCAGTTAATAAATGTGAGGACTTTAAATATTAAATTCAATGAGTTTAAAGAGATTTTGAAATTAAGTCCAAGTTAAGTGAGTAACCTCTAGTGGAAGAGGTTCTTTCAAATAGTCATCAAGTGACAAAACGAAGGCTTATATGCTAAGGTGAATATGTCTAAAAGTTTTTGAAGTATTTTGTGTTGCAATGTTAGCATCAGTTTGTAATTAATTTTGTTATTCTGCATTTCTTTGTGATTGTAGTAACAATCAAATGTGCATTATAAAGGGTGCATGTTTGATTGTACCTGACATCTTGAGAATTTTTAGTCCTATAAAAGTCTAGGCATAGGAAATTCATTTTCCCCTAGTGTTTTGTAAGCCTTGTTAAGTCAGACCGCACATGTAGTAATCATGTACCCTATATCCTTTTATGTAGAGAGAGGAAGTGACATCAAGTTGTGGAATCAACCAATAGGGTAGGTACGAGGGTGTCAGGTTTACTCATATGCTAGCTTGATGTGAAATCAAAGAAGTTGAATCTTAAATTAAGTGGGGGGGGGGAAGTGAGATGGATTAATCTTTTAAGGTTGGGACCAAGTTATAATGAATAGAGGGTTTAACATGTTGATGAATCATGTAAGTGAAAACAATTCCTATAAAACTAGCGAATACAATGGATGGAACTCGTGTATCTAGGTAGATGGATTTATTTTTAATGGACATCAATGATCAATGATTTGTAAGAAGAAGAAAATTGAAAAAGGAAAAAGAAAATGACTCCATGACATGAAAGATGACAGTGAAGAAGAATATGAAAAAGAGACGCAACAACAAAGAGAATGACATAAGAAGATAACAACAAAATAAGAAAAATGATAGAGAGACGGATGCAGTAGCAAGGAGAAAGGAGAATGGCATGATGAAAGAAGATGGTGAAAAAATGATCCAACAACAAAGAGAAGGATGAAAGAAGATGATCATAGAGAGAACAATGTGGAAGCAAAGAGAATGATGAAAGAAGTTGATGGAAGAGAGAATGATGTAGTAGTAATTAGAGAATGATACATTAGGGAAGATAATGATAGGATTGAGGAAGATGATGATAGAGAAATGATGCAGTAGCATGGGAAAATGAATGATGAATACACAAAGAAGAAATAAATATGTGAATATGCAAGTATTATGTGAATATACAAGTATGAAGAAGACAAAAGAGATGCAAGGAAAGAATAATAGTATTGTGTATATGCAAATGAAAATAACATCCCTAAAGAGTTTAATGGTTCCTAAAGTTTTTTGGATAATAGAAAGGAAATGATCTTGATTTAAATTTGGTATAAGGGCTAGATTGGACTGAATGGAAGTTTGTAATTTTTGTACCTAAATCAATGTTATTGTAAGCCAAATGAGGCATGTATACTCCTAAGATATGTTATGATGAAAAGTTTGTGGTACTTTAAAAACCAATTTTTAAAAAACTCTTTGTATAGGAAGGTTAGTGATTGAAACCATTAATGCTTATGGTCAACAAAAACCATAAAAATCACTTGAGATGATGTGTTTTTAGTGGTAAGTAGAAAACGCTTGAGGTCTTGAGGATTGTAACACTTAAGGATAAGTCTTTGTAAGTGTTAAAATCTAAAAGTTGTATGCAGAAAATTGAATGTATTTTGCATAAAGCTAAATGTATTTTGCAAAAGGTTGAATGTACTCTACAAAAAAATGAATGTACTTTGCAGAAAACTGAATGTTCTATGTTAGGACTTGAAAGTACTTTGCGGGAAACTAAATATTATATATTGTTACAATTACCTAGAATACATATTTATTCTTCAAAACTTTTCAAAATCAACAATTGTAGATAGAACATAAACTTAAGGATCATATGAAGATGACCAAGCTCAAATATGAGACACTCAGATTTAGGTCCAATGACCAAGGGAAAATCCCTCAAGGGGGGGAACAGAAATGATTCCTCTTCTATTAGATTTCTTCAATTGTTCAGCAAAGTATAGAGAGAGAGAGAATGAGAATGAATAAAGTTTCCAATGTTTTATCAACTTGCAGTTGAAGTGCTCTTTCTTTTTGCTAGAAAATCTCCTCCTACACATGCTCCAACTCTTCCTTTTCTCTTGCTCTTTAGTTGCTTTCAAACTTCTCTTGCATACATGCAACACTCGCTCTCCTTCTTCACAATGAGCATGCTACTCGCAACTCTCACTTTCTCTTGCTTAAATAGATGAGAAAGGAGAGGAGTTACAAAATGAATTCATGCCTTGAGCCAACAATAGGAGAATCGAATTCCATGAGGGAGGAATTACTTGAGGAGAAGTGTAACTCATCCCAAGAATAGAGAGAGATTTACTCTTGTTTTGAGGAGTTACAATTTGAATTAGGGGGAGAGTGAGTTACACTTAAATATGAGAGAATATTTGATGAGAGTTACAAATCGAATTGAGTGAGGGAGAATTAAATTCTCTTAAATGTGGAGCTACTATTTATTCCAAGGGAGAGGTTCAATTTTCCAAGTAAGAGATTCTCAATTCAATTGACTTATTCCATGAGACTATCAATGAGAATCTGTTTTTATTAATCCATTAAAGGTGAATTACTTTAGACTATTGTATAAATAATAGTATAATAATAATAATAATAACAATAATAATAATAAGGATTAAAATATTAATTCTTGACCTGTATAATCATGATTGATTTGATTTTAAAGTGGATTCCATTTGTTGAGATCATCCTTAATCATTTAGACATGACTTTTTATTTATGGAAAGTCACTTCCAAATTGAGATGTGACTTACTATTTTTGAAAATTCATATTAGAATTGTTAGGAATGAAATTTTATTATAGATAGTTCAAACAAAACTGAAAGATATGATTTATTCTTGGAGAAATTCATCCCTGAGCTGCCAAATTTTAACACTCCCTCTCAGCTAGGGAGGATTTTCTTTCCTCATCAAAGATCTTTACTTCCTCTGATCTCTTTCATTCATCTCAGTTTGAATCTACTCTGTAACATTTTTAACAATGAAGTCACATTATAAGGAAGAATCATCCACTTGACACAAATTTAGAAAAGAAATGATCATAACATGTCACATAAACAAGGATTACACTCAACCAATTTTTATCTTAAAAATTAAGTGATAGAGCACAAACATCACATAGACAAGACTCAAATAAGCCACATAGAAAAGAATCAAACGCAACCAAGTTTCATTGAGCGTCAACTGGTGGAACAACTTCATCCTAGACAAGTCACACAGACAAGTCTCACTACACCTCTTGGCCAAATAGTTTCCTCTTCCCACGTCCCATATTATGGGTCAGATGCATACTAAGGCCTACTCTTGTGGAACACACTACACAAGAGGTCCCTTGTCCTTAGGATATTTTTGGCATCATTCCTAATCTTGTGAGCTCTGACAAGTGGGAAAGGAAGCTTAGTGTTCTTGATCAGTTGTGACCGCTTCCTAGAAGGGGCACATCCATAAGTCCAAGTTGCTCTCTAAAAACTAAGAAATATCCTTTCCATAAAGGTTTGGTAAGGATGTCAGTTATTTGATCATCAGTGCAGATGTGATGGAGCCTCACTATTGCTCTCTGCAACATATCTCGGATATAGTGATACTTGATCTCAATATGCTTAGACTTGTCATGAAACACATGATTTTCTGCAAGACGAATCCCACTCTTATTGTCATAATATATGAATTTTGTATCTGGAACTTTCTCAAATCTTTCCCTAAAAACCTTTCTCATCCAATCTTCCTAACAACTAACCATGCTAGCAACAATTTACTTCGCTTCAATTGTACTTAGTGCAATAGACTTCTACTTTATTTTCATCCAAGAGATAATGGAAGATCCCCAACTAAATAAACATCGAAAAGAGCTCATTCTATTAGCAGAGTTACCAACCCAATCAACATCAGTATATCCATGAAGTCTTACATTTTTAGCAATGTATTTCAATCCTAGATTGATAGTTCCATGCAGTATATGAGTACATGTTTTGTAGCAATCTAGTGGGCATGAAAGGGATCAATCATATGTTGACTTAAAGTGTTTACAACAAATCATATGTCATGCCTAGTGTTTACTAAAAGAATCAAAGCACTAATGACTTATCTATACTTTGTGGGGTTTTCTAGATTAGGTCCTACAACTTTTCCACATAATTTCTTAAAGTTCATTTTCATAGGAGTATTCATGGACTTACATTCTATCATAGCAAATCTTTCAAGAAGTTTAACAACATGTTTTCCTTGAGAAAGATAAATTTCACCAGGTCTTTTCCAAACCTCTAGACCCAGATAGTAATGCATCAAACCAAGGTCTTTCATTTCAAATTCAGAATCTAACTCCCTCTTACACTATAGGATAAGATGTTCTCCTCATGTCAAGGATAAATCATCAACATACAATAACAAAATCAAATGTATACCTTGGATGGTCTTGAAGTAGAGGTTTAGGTCTGCATTGCTTTTGGTTAAACCAAGCTTCATCAATTAGCTATCAATGTAAGCATAACAAGCTCTTGGAGCTTGCTTCGGCCCATATAATACTTTCTTCAGTCTACATACATGATTTTTCGTATCGTGATCTTCAAATTCTTGTGGTTATTCCACAAACACCTCTTCCATGAGGAAGCCATGAAAGAAAGTTATTTTCATGTCCATTTGGTGAAGAGTTTGTCCCTAGCGAGAAACTAAGGCAACAAAAAATTGTTGGGTTGTGTTATATTCTTTCCACGACTAACCTACATAGTGAACCGGGGGGTTAGAGGGGGGGCGGAGCGCCCCCTTTGTTGCGCTGATTACGCAGCGGGGGGG
>APFE031374496.1:182642-210773 GCA_000404065.3 Pinus taeda | reverse complement strand
TAGGTTGGGCGAACCTACCTATGGTTTTCGGTCCATGGTTTTGGACGCGATGATTTTCGGTCCATGGTATTGGATGCTTCAGCATGTATAAATATGTATTGTTGCATTGAAAGGAATATAATGAAAAATCAAGCTGGTAGTCTCGGTTTTGAGATCCAGTGGGAAATCTCTGTGTATATGTGTTTTATGTGTTTTTCTCTCACATTTTTATTTTTTTTGTGATTTAGAATTCGTATGCAGGTAATTTCTATACGGGGTTAAAACCTACAAAAATCGAATAGTAGTATATCAAGCTAAAGGTGTACAAATCTCATCATAATATATTCCCTCTTTCTGAGAGAAATCTCTAGCTACAAATCTAGCCTTATATTTTTCAATACTACCATCTACACCATGTTTAATCTTAAACAACCATTTGGAAGTGACAGATTTTTTACCTTGAGGTCTAAGAACCATTTCCCATACATCATTCTAGATGTTGTACTCTTATTATTCAGTCATGGCATCTTTCCAGACTTGTTCTTTTATAGCTTCTTCAAAGGTGCATGGTTCTGTCGGAATTATGTTGTTCATGATAGCAACATATCCTTGAAATCAACTTGGATTCTTACTTTCTCTAAACATTCCTCCTGGGGAAGCATGTTTCTTAGCATCTTAAAAGGTATGGCATAGACATAATGGTATCTTTCCTGTAAGAGGATCATGTGGTGGAGTATCCAGAAGATCCACGGAACCCATGGGATTATTAACAAGCTCATTCTCAAGTTTCGGTTCAAACTCAGATGCATGCTATTTTTCATTAACATATTGTCTTTCAACAATGGAAGGAGAAGAGTCTCTTGTTATTCCAAGAGCTGCATCTTCGTAAAATGTTATGTTTCTGATAAAATTTATAGTTCTTTGACCATGTAAGTAAATTCTATAAGCTTTCGAATTATCACAATAACCAACAAATGTACCTTTCTTACTTGAAGCTTCAAGTTTCTTTCTCTTTTAGTGGATGGAAGTACCACATGAAACCCAAAGATTCTTAAATGAATCACCTTGGGCCTTTCAATAATGAAGACTTCTTCATGAGTCTTGTTGTATAAGTCCTGATGAGGAGTTCTGTTTTGCACATAAACAATAATATTTGCAATTTCTCCCCATAGAAACTTCGGTAGCTTTTGATCATGCAGCATGACTCTGATCACTTCCATAATGGCCATGTTATTCCTCTCAACCACACCATTTTGTTGTGGATTGTATGACATAATGGTTTCTTTCTTTATTCCAACGTCTTTGCAAAGATCATTAAAATCATTGGAGGTGAAATCTCCCCCATTATCAGATCTGAAAGCTTTGATCAACTTTCCAATTTGATTTTCAATCAAATCCTTGAAATCTATTAACATGTCAAATGCTTCCCCTTTCTTTTTCACAAATAAAATCCATGATTTGTGAGAAAAATAATCAACAAAAAACATGAAATAAAAGTAGCCACCAAGAGAAGAAACATGTATAGGTCCATATAAATCAGAATGTATGAGCTGAAGTACCTTACTAGTTTTTCTTCTACTTGAAAGGAATGGTCCCTTTACATGCTTTCCACTTGCATGTCCTGAGAAAACTCCTTCATGGTTGTTGGGCATGGAATTCCCCCCCCAGGCATGTTTTGGGGCTTAAAGCCCAAGTTTTGACCAAATCTTGTTGTACAAGCTTTGCGAATTGCGGTCGTGAGGCGCGAAAGTATGATAGAGTCACATGCTTGTCCGCCCTAGTTTTGTAATGTAATGTCGGCTGGGTAGACCTACCCATGGTCTGTGGACCATGGGATTGTATAAATAGAGCGAGGCTCTAAATGAAAAAGATAACTAACGAATAATGAAAGAATGAGAAGTCTAAGTGGTTGAGTCAAAGTGTAGAGTGTGTCTGTGGGTCGTAGAGTAGGAGAAGGCTCTGCAGCTGAGTGCATAGAGGCCTAGTGAGTGCACAGACCCCTGCAGCTGAGTGAGTGCGCAGGGCGGATCAAGTATGTAACCGTTAAAGAATCAATAAAGAGAAGTTTTGCTATAATTTCGTGTATCTGTTCTTAGGTTAATGCATGATTGATATAATTAGCAAAGATAATGTTTATTAACTGCGCGCACCTATATGAATGTTTTGTATTGTTAAATATAACTTAAGACATTTAGGTAGGTGAAGGTGCTTAACTAACATTGAAGGATAAATAAGATCTCGAGTAATAACGCAGAGTGTGACACAACTCCTAGTTAGGGCTGCACAAGGGCAGGGTATCGGGCCACGAGGCACGTAAGGTGCACGAAGCCACCTACACACAAAAACAGACAAAGGACCAGTCGAACTCATCAGACATCTCTAGGGTGCAGAAACCTGGTTCTAGCACCCTGCCATACTACTTCAGGTGATACCTTAGTCCGCGCTCTGCGGATTGTTGCCGAAAGGTCCAGTAGTACCGAGATTTATCTAGCTAATTAACTCTGAACCTAGGTTAGGCCCCAACAAGCCAACAAACTGTTTTATTGTTGGGACCAGGATTTGCATAGAGATGTCTGATGTCATATCACTAGAATCCGACCAAGAAAGGAATTGAAGAGTGGTTGGACAAAAAGATTCATGATTTCGTGGCACAAGAAAACAGGAATCTGCGACTATTAAAGGAAGAGTGGTTAGGTTAGTACTTGTATACGGATATCGATGAATTTTTCTTTGCATCCTTCCCTACTGAGTTGTATGAGTGGATCATGAAGCTAGTATATAGCCAAGGAAGGTGTAAACTCGATAAACCTATTGTGTGGACTCCAGAATTGGTGTGCAGATTAGAAGCATTGGAAGATAAGATCGCGTGCACTGTCGATCACTGGCTGGACCGAATCATAGGAGGATTCATAACTGAACTCATCGTAGATACTTTAGTCAGCTATAGCGAGGTAGAATGACGCTTCCTCAAGGGACCGCAAGGTAAGTACTTTAAATCTTTGAACACTTGGATTAAAATGCTGTTGTGTGAAAAGAAGGTTACGTGAATAAATTGATGTTTGGGGCTACGTAGAGTGGGAGAATCTACATAAACGAAGGTAGCACAGAACTAGAAACTAGCCCCTTGATATCACCTCTGCAAGGAGTCAAAGAAGAGTTCGCGAGGGTTTCACCAAGAAGTGCGATCAATCTGATAAGGCAAATAATTCTATGCATACCAGCCCCACCCACACCACCACTAGTTTCACCATCTTCACCCCCTACTTCACCCATACCACCTTCGCCAACACTGTGAAGTAGTATGGCTAGCGCGATAAAGCTACCACTGTTCAAGGGAGTAGGGATGAAGATTCAGAATAGTTTTGGTTCATGATAAAAGTTGTATGGGAAGCACAGGGTGTCATGGGCGACAATATAAGAAAGGCAACGTTCGTCAACGCTCTACAGGATCGCGCGCTGACTTGGTACATTAAGCATTCCAATGACAATCTGAATGCGGGGATAGCACATATCCAGACTGCTCTAAACAAAAAATGTAGTAGGCCAAAGTCGGAGGCATAGTCGATCATTGGATTCAAGGAAATCTCAATGCTACTAGGCGAAATCCCGTGGGAGTTGGATCAAAGACTGAAGTGCGCAATTCGCGAAGCGAACATGACCTTAACAGATGGACAACACCGCAAATGATTCACTTGTCTCAAATATCCATGAAAGCATCTTAACCAAGAAGTCAACATATAAACCATTTGAAGTAGTGTATCTCTATTTTAGTCAAAGTGCATTTATTTTCTCATATCTGAGCTAATTCTAGTTTTGATTATACTAGATCGATTCTCTTTTAGGAGAGGACCTATAGATTCAAAGAAGAGGAGGAAAAATGAAGCAAGAGCATAGTGAAAGTACGGTATTTGAGCATCTCAAAACTCTATTTTAATTTACGACTTGGAGCTATGTTGTACATGCTTTATTGAAGACTTCATAATATAATATTTCTAATTCTATTTCTTAATCGTTGATGTCCTATGAGTAATTTAATTTACTGTGTTTAACTTAGATTGACACAAGTCGTGGTAAGGGCCCACCACTGATATTGCCCAAGCTATATCAATTAGATTTACTTAGAAATTTAGTATTGAATTTATGTAATCACAGAATTTATGTAGATTTTTGTAAGTAACAAATTTCTGTAGCTTTTGATTTAGATTCAACACTTGATTTTTGTGGCTTTTTATTGATCTATTATTGTTTGCGTTTAAGTTGAAGAACATTCCCTAGTCTTACATGTTAAATGATAAGGAATAGAGTTAAAATTGGAATTGATTGCATTGAATGTTAGAGGTGAGGTTTAAAGGAATATTTGGTACATTAATGCTTGGTTAGAGAGCTCGAATTCTGAGCGGGTGGAATCCTTCTATTATTATAACTATTCAAGTTAATATTTGACTGAGATTGGATTAGATTTGGTTAGTTAACATCAGAAATAAGATAAGTTACATTCTATCGAATTTTTGTTAGTAAATAGTTTAGATTGATACTGAGCTGTGTAATCCATAGCAGATTGAATGAGTTAGATTTTTCAGTACTGTAATTTTTTGTATTGGTAGACTAACTTAGTTCTTCTTAATTTATGATGTTATGTTATTTCTGAAAAGAAGGTTAATATGCTTCTGCATTTCAACAAGTTTTGATTAAAGGGGTTTGAATGGTTTTTTATTAAGAAGAAAAGATACAAGATTGGTACTTAATTGTGTACTAGATATATAATGAATCAAATTACAGTTTTTTGAGAGAAACATGTTAGATTAACATTGGTGAAGATTTTTGAAACATAGTATTGCATTCTAAATAGGTTTGTTAAGCGTTTCTAGACTAGTGATATTTTGTAGCTCTAAGTTTACGATCCTTGGTTGAAATTTTAAAGTGAAGGGAAATTAATATAAACATATAAAACCCCTAACATTTTTTGCTTTTTTGTCAGAGAGTTGAAAATAGTCCAGGTAACATTTTACTTTGGTAGGTTGAGTTTTAGTAGATTAATGTTTGTGGTAATATTTGCAAGGAAACTAAAGGTCAAAGAAAGTACAAGAAGACATGAGTGGAGAGACACACATCCACTATAGTGGGGTTGCTCTAAAGTCTAGTTGTCTCTGATTGATTTTCTAGTTTCATTTTCATAAATGTAGAATTAAAGGTGGGCTTTAAAGCCTCTTTGTTTCCTTATTTTTCTTTGCAAGTGTGTTTTCTTTTAGATTGATTCATGAAAAGAAGAGAAGCCTAACTTGTGTGAAAAAATAACTTGATGACAATAGGGTCCTAGTAGCATGGTGGTGCTTCAAGTCATCATTAGTTTTCTTGCATTTGTTTTAAGTGTGTTTCCTTCTTATTATCTTTAGGGTTTTTAATAATAACGCCATACACTAAACCATGTGTGAAATAGGGATTAGAAACCAACAAAATAACGTTCAAGGATGATCAAGAGTTTGAAAGAACTCTTTCAAATCCTAGCAGCAGTTGGGATCTCTGCTTCTCAGGAAGAGAAAATATTGGCAGGAGTCAAGAACCTATCTGCTTCCCCAGAAGTGGTAGAAGAACAACTCCATGAAACACATCCACCAGAAGATGTTCACGCTTGCAAACTTGTCGAGGAAACTAAATAATAATGGACTGTATGCAATGGTGAGCAACCATTAGAACTTGAGAATGAAGAATTTTTGGCATGCCTATTTGCAGATCCTCTAAGTACACAAGAGGATAGTGATCTCATAATAGAAGATTTGCATGGAACAGTAAAGGAGGATATCCCAAATGAGCCAAATAAAGAGGTAAACCAAGAAGATTTTAATTTTGTTGAAAGTTGGTTTCAAGAAACTGTAAGGCCATACCACTCCTTCATCCTTCCTTACTTCTTAAAATCATCATTAAAACATTTGGTTCTTCATACTCAAGTATGCATTGAATATTATATTCTAAACTTGAGTATGAATTCATTTTTACACCTATTATGAACATGGTTACATTGGAAATACTCCTATACTTGAGGAGAGGGATTTTTTTCTCAGGTAGAGTAGGGTAGTAATAAATAAATAAATTAGCGCTGCATATAGTAGTTAGTTCAGTTCTAAAAATATATTGCAACATATTTCTCATTTCTTTTGTATAAGTGGGGATGTTAACAACTGAAAAGAAATTAGTTGAAAATGGGAGATCTATGTTCCTATTGCATATTTCTCTTGAGGTCTCTTTCAACTATATATTGTTTTAAAGAAGGTTGCTACACAATCTTATTTCAAACAATAACATGGTTCAACTACCAAAATTATTTCCCACTTATTATTTCTTTTGATAGTTAGGCTTATTTCTAATTTTTATTTTCAATAAAGTAAGCTATGATAACTTTGTTTAAAATTTTATGTGAAGGTAATCTCCTTGATGTCCATGGTGCATATCAACTATTTGGTACCATGTTTCATCTAACTAGTACCCAAAATTTGGTACCAATTTTCTATTTTGCAAGACAAAGCAAGATTCAAGGGCCTTGTTCATTTGGGGATGCTTAAATACTGGAAGAATGTTTTCAAAAGCAGAAAATACATCTTCATCAACGAAATGGAACACTTATGGGAGTTTTTGATGACATGTTTCCTTTTACCTTAAGTTGTTAAAAATGATGCCTTCATGCTTTGTCATTTCTTACCTATTTTAAGACTGTTATGATAAGCAATCATTTTCAGAGAAGTTGAATTGAATGATAATTCCAAACTATTCATAGTTGATATAACTTTTTGTTTCTGGTATTTGATTTTTTTATTCATATAGATTTTTTTATTATCAATACAAAACAATTGCTCAAAATATAGTTACCAAATCATACTAAGGGGATTAAAACAAAATTAAAACGTCCATATAGTGATACCAATGAGGACAAAAACTTGAATACTATAACTAAAACACCAAAGCATGATATCCGAGCATCTTTATTAAGACTTGAAGAAGAGTTGATGAAGTCTCTATTCATAGTGAAACACTACTTTAAAAAGCGAAAGCATAGATGAAAACTATGATTGGTAGGACTTTAGGTGTGTTTTGGTTATTTTTTGGTTAGCCTCATCCATATCACATTAAAATGTCTCATTCATGATATGTCCTTTGAAGTACCTATAAGTACCTTATGGTCTAAGACATTATGTAGGTAATAAAAGTCGCTTTGAAAGGTATAATCCTATGCCTTTAAGGGGATTTCTAAAGCTACTCCCCATCTACCAATTGTAAAAGAAATGCCCATAATATAAACCTAAAATGGTAGGAAACATGGGATTAGAGCCTTCAGTGTAAATAAGTATAAGAGGTTAACTCGTTGAGGCTATGGATTCCTATTGGAAGTGGGTACTGACCTACAATACCACTAGGAAAACCCATCGAGGCTATGGATGCTTGTGGGCAATGGGGCATTATGCCTAAAGAAGTGTCAACCAAACTAAGTCTTTTGTTTACATGTATGATGGTTACTCTATAGTGTTACAATCAAAAGGAAGCATGTGTGGATTAAAGTAAAGGGAAAAACAAACTCCATAAATTTGCTGCTAAAGAATAGCCTTAAGGTAAACTTGAGACCTTTATCATTGGTTTTTCATATTATGCCTAAGATTTAATACCTTAGAAGTGGGACCTATGATCACAGAGAATTAATAAAGCTCAACTGCAAAGCTTATCTGTAATACTTGGATGACTATAAGACTCTGGGATTTGGTTAGTAATAACTAATTTTTCGTTGTTTCATCATTTGTTATTATCATAAAAAGCCTCCTACTTTTATTTCTACAAAGAAGGAGAACCCCTTAAATTTATAAAAAAATTCTTTTTCTTCAGCACAAAATTGTTAAGGATTGACGAAATTATATACAATAAGTGATTTGTAATCTATTCTATGATTGATGTTAGTTTTGCATTTAATAAATCCAAGATGACCTTTTTTTGTTCAGTATTCATCTAATTAGTTCCATTATTTTGTTTTCAAGCCCATTTTTGTACTAGATCCATCTCAACAACCTCCTCACTTCTTCAGTACCTCACCTTGTTTGCATGAGGACATGTGAAACCTCGAGCATGAGGGAGTGGTTGTTGGGACATTTGGATTCTTTTCAGCATATTCAATTCATTCTCTTCAAATTCCTTCAGAAGATTGGATCGACACTCATCAACTCCTTCTAGACTCTCAACCTTAGTTTGCCTCATCTTCAACTCCATAGAACTTCCATTGCAACCTATAATACAAATCAAAATTCAAAATGTATACTTAAGTTAAAACATGTTTAAAGGCTCTTTAACCATTGCGAATTTAAGGAAATTTGATGATTAACCACTTTCTATTCCATAAATCTTTAACCTTCTTAAGCCACTAGTAAACCCCCCATTTTAAATCCATCAATGAATATTATGGTAAGACCATAAGAATGAAAAGAAAAGTAGTGTGGTACATGAATACACAACTACATCTATAGTGTCTTCTCCTTGTACATCATAAAGCATTCACAAATCATTATCTTAATGCTCTCACTAAGAGGGTGAAGTCATTGTTACTTATCTAAGAAAAGAACCTCAAAGTGAATAATGTTCTTATAAAGCTATTATCTGCATCATTACCCTATATCATCCACCATCCCTTCCTAGTCCATAATTTGTTTGTCCTCAATTTGTGTTACTTTGTTGTGGAACATAGCAAGTCTATGATGGCATGTCAATTTAGCTTTGATCACCTGCACTAAGAAACAATGTCATAGGTTAGGATTTTGTTTGAATGGGGACATGAAAAGTCTTAGGCACGGGGGAATGTTGGGCCCCAAATATGTTATAGTATTTTTTATTCAAACCTTCCATTTACAAACAATATTCATACCTTTACAACGTATTCTGTAACTATTATATTACCAATTTTCAATAAATACATTCATTTTATCTTGTGGTTAATTATTAATGATTTCTTGTATTTTTTAATTACTAAATGAGTTTTTAATATGGTTTTCCAATGAAAGCTTATTGATATGTTTATGTGCCCAAAAAACAAGTTCTAATACTGGAATTTGACAAATTTGGTACTTATATAAGTTTCAGTACTAAGTAAAGGTTAATATATTGGCACTTCTTGAGTTACGATTTGATGACATGGGTTGAAACTACATGATTATGAATGGATTTCTGTTCGTTGGATCACACCTATATCACATGTGAAGCTCAAGACCTTATTCAAAGTTACAGTCAAAGCCAAATTCCAAACTTACAACAGTTCAGTACTCAGTTCAGTACTGGTTCAACAATTTTTAAAATTTCAACAGTTTCCAGAATTTTGGTACTTAGTTTGGTACCAGATCCTAAAATCATGGATTTTTCCAACTAGAACAATAGATTGTTGATGGGCTCAAGAATATGGTTGATTATTGATTTTATTTTGTCACAAATATCCACAAAACCATCTTAACCGCACAATCAACATGTCAACCATTTTAAGTAGTATATCTATGTTTTAGTCAAAGTGGGTTTATTTGCTTAGATTTGAGCTAATTTTAGTTTTGATTATACCAGATCAATTTTCTTTTAAAAGAGGACCTGTAGATTGAAAGAGGAGGAGAAAAAATGAAGCAAGATCATAGTGACGACACTATATTTCAACATCTCAAAGCTTTGTTTTAATTTGCATCTTAGAGCTATGTTTTACATGCTTTATTGAAGACTTCATAATATAATATTTCAACTTCTATTTATTAATTTTTGATGTCTCGTGAGTAGTTTAATTTATGACGTTTAACTTATATTAACACAGGTAGTGGCAAGGGCCCACCACTGATCCTAACCAAGCTATATCAATTAGATTTGGTTAGAAATTTAATATTGAATTTTGTAGTTGTTGAATTTCTGTAGCTTTCTGTAAGTACTGAATTTCTGTAGCTTTCATTTCTAATTTCTATAGCTTTTGATTTAGATCCAATACTTGGTTTTTGTGGCTTTCGGTTGATCTATTATTGTTTACTTTTAAGTTGAAGAACGTTCCCTAGTCTTACATGTTAAATGATAAGGAATAGAGTTAGAATTGGAGTTGATTGTGTTGCATGTTAGAGGTGAGGTTTAAAGGAAGATTTGGTACATTAATGCTTGTTTAAAGAGTTAGAATTCTGAGCGAGTGGAATCCTTCTATTGTTATACCTATTCAAGTTAATATTTGATTGAGATTGGATTAGATTTGTTTAGGTAACATCACAAATAAGGCAAGTTACATTTTGTCAAATTTGTGTGAATAAATGGTTTAGATTGATACCAAAGTGTGTAATGCTTAGTAGATTGAATGAGTTAGATTTTTTAGTACTATAATTATTTTGTATTGGTAGAGTAACTTAGTTCTTCTTGATTTATGATGTTGGTTATTTTGAAAAGAAGGTTAATATGCTTCTTCATTTCAACAAGCTTTGATTAAAGGGGTTTGAATGGTTTTTTAAGAAGCAAAGATATGAGTCTAGTGCTTAATTATGTACTAGGTAGATAATGAATCAAATTACTGTTGTTTGAGAGAAACATGTTAGATTAAAATTGGTGAAGCTTTTCAAAATAAAGTATTGCATTCTACATAGATTTGTTAAGTGTAATTATACTAGTGATATTTTGCAGCTCTAAGTTTGTGAACCTTGGTTTAGATTTTAAAGTGAATGGAAATTAATATAAACATATAAAACCCCTAATAGGAACTTATCCCAAAACTGCTTTGATAATAGATTGAGCGAATCAAAGCTGAGGTACACCATGAAAGGGTGTTGCGCTTCAGGTTATCATGCCAATGTTGTGACCAACTATTGGATTCCCAACACTGGGACCTCCCCCCCCTCATGCTTCTTAGGATATATGCATGTTATCAATGTATATTGACACATTAAATTTCTTATGGGTTGCATCCTCACTGACAGAAATAACATTCAACATGAAAAAAATACCAGAATAGTAGAATTGAAGGAAAATCTAGATGGAAATGATCATAACCTTAACATTCTTATCAGTAGATTAACTAATCGTTCTCTCTCCTTCGATGGGAATGGTTTACATCAATCTCTGAAACTAGATGACTCAACTCAGTAATCATCATGCATTTCTAGTTTTTTTTACTACAGTTTTCATAATATTTCTTGTTTAGTCAAGCCATGGCATGCCAAAACTTGGCAATATCAATTTATGTATAAATTGTTTTGTTGATCAAATCTTATAGTTAGATGTCTTAGTAACCTGTTGAGGCCTCGAAAATCGCTGCAACGACATTGGGGGATAACCACCCGGTCTGGACCTTAATACAACTCCTTTTCCGTTTGGAATGGTGGCTTCGACTGGATATAATGGGACCAGTTTCCAAATAATGAATAAAAGAGGTGGGTGACTGATGGGTTGTCTGTTCTAATGATAGGTGGATAACTTAATCTTATCAACAAAATAAGCAAACTAATACTAATCCCGAGAACAACTATTCTTTGGAAATGCAGCGTTTAATAATCTTTGTCTATTGACATGCATATAGATGACTCTGTAAAATAAACATAGATATTCATTCATTTAAAGATTACCTCATCTAAATAGTTAAACAAAGTGATTAACACAAGATTACTGCACTTATCATTTATATCATCGATACATATATGACTGGAAGAAAAGCATGCTATAAACAACCAATGGTGGGATGCATAAAGGATGCTGTTAAAACACATATATATAAGCGATAATAGCAAGAGTGATCAAATGACAATTCATATAACAAGAATGAGTCCAGGCATAGATAATAGTACCATATGAGCTGCTAATCAATCCCAATATCAATCGCTATTTGAAATTCTTCCTTCAACGCAGAAATGCTTTCAAACAAAGACAATAGTGCACATTTGTATAAAAGCTTCCTTATCAAAATCAGAATGATTGGTCCAGTTTCCATAAAAGAATATCCCTGAAGTACAATAGTGCAACTTCAGGGTTTAAGTCATATACAAAACTTTACGACCCTTTCTAAATGCATGAAAGGGTCTATAAATACTACTAAACTAAAAAAATCTATGAAAACAAAATCCTACTTAATTGGCATCAATTAATACTATCTATCTTTTTGGGAGCGATCTGGCAGTCGGCGATGTGAATCATGGCTCAGGTTGTTTGCCTTTAAACCTAAGCTGGCTTATCGCAAGCATTGGCTCCACTTCAGGTGGTCTGTTGAGGCGCGAACTGAGTTGGGCAGCAAAGGTGGCATCCTGAATATCGGGGATAATATACTTGATCGCATCTGTGAGGCATTTGAGGCCGGCTCTCTGGCTGTGCGGCTTCACTAAAAAGAACCTTAGGCATCCCATGTCAAACTGTTGATTCCCGCAATTAACCTTCCATTTTTCTCCAGCTCTGGGTAACATGATTGCTCCAACATATTCGTTGCTGTTAATTGGCCTGGAGTACATTGAGAAATCATGTTAGACAAGTAAAGAGTATTATTAACCAATTCAACCAGATTACTAGTGGTTGTCTTGCATCTTAAAACCGATGTTTTTGCCTTCATTAACTGAGATTGTCATTCTGTAAATAATATTTCTTTGTGCGATTCTAGGATCCTTGGTAGGTTAGTTGCCTGTCTCTGATCAAAATCTTGCCATTCCAGAAAATTTGTCAATGTTTCTTCGGCTTGATCCAAATCTGTCCTTGCCTTTTCTACTTTTTCACTTATGGATGCCACTAAGTCGCACAATGGTTCTGCCTGGGTGATTTGCTGACACAAAAGCTTCATTTGATTTATCAATCCTTTGTTTAATTGAAATGCATATGCTTTAAACTCATCTACCTGCAGGAGCTTTTTTGTTTGCTCAAGTTGAGCTGATAATTGAGCGATCTGCTCATCTTTGGATTTTAGCATTTGTTCATTTGATGCTTTTAGTTGTGCCAATGCCTTCGATAGCTCCTTTTGCTTTTGGACCGCACTGTTGTCAATCCTCTATTTTTCTTCCTGCAATTGTTTAGTCACCTGATTGTTTATTTGTTGTTGTACTAGAAATTGCTGTTCTGCTTGCTCTGCCTTTTGCTGCGCTTCCGATAATTGTGCCTGTAGTGAAAAGATATCCTGATCTTTTGTCTTCAATAGACTGCTCACCTCCGATGCTTTGTCTATTGTCGCTGCCGAATAAGCTCCAGCATATTGCGATAACTTTGTCAAATCATAAGAGGGGTCAAATTCCTCTTTCCATACCACATTGCCCGTTACTGTTTGTTCTGGGAATAAAGAAGGTTGACCAGTCCTTCTCCTCTTCCTCTGTCGTTTCACTACAACTTTATGCCTTGGGCTATAGAAGACATCCAAGGGAGGAATCTCTTCAATCTGCAAAATGACTTCGCCAGAAGGGTCCTTTGGGATTATTTGCGCTTCTTTTGATTTGGGTGGGTCGTTGGTTTCACCTGAAACCTGCTTTGAAGTCGCCTCTTGTGTATTGACTTCTTTTGAAGTCTCTTCATCTTTAGAGCATTCCAGATTGCCGATAATAGAATTAAATTGTTGCCATTCTTGGAGCAATTTCAGATCAATCTGTGTATCTTCATTTATCTTTAAACTGCTCTGTTCTTGCTCTTTCGCCTGGGTCTCTTCTTATCTTTGCTCATGCACTTCCTCCTGTTGCTTTGATGTAACATGAGGTTCTTTATCAAGTCGGTGCTCAGGCTCGCTTGACTCTGTTGTTGGAGTCGTCGCTAACAGGTCTAGAGGCAGAGTTTGCAACCTCTGATCTCTAAGTCTGTTGAATTCGACTAGCCCTTCATCTTTGTATTCAATTATGGCGAGCGATTTAACTTGATACAGTGACTCGCCGATGTGAACAAGTCCTCAAATCTGTCTTCTTTATGCTCGAACTTGGTCAATTTGGCCTGTTCGAGTGCATTATAGGCGACTTTGTTTGGATCGAATCGCCCGCTCGGTAGAGTTGCCAGGGTTAGTGAATTTATTTTCTTAGCTTCTTTCTGTGGATGTTTGAAATCATGCAGAGTGTAGATACCAATTCTCAAAGGAAAAGAGGGCCAGACGTGCTTCTTAGCTTTCTTCAGAGTTTGTGTAACCCCATCGGCGATGATCTGATAGGCTATTTCCCTGGCCAGTAGTTTATCAGGGATGTATAGGGGAAGAACGTGGGGTTGGCTTGACTGCCAAAAACTCTGATATAAGTGAACTTTTCCTCCCTGAACCAACTCCCTATGGAAGTTAAATCCACCCCTGCTTGATATGAAATCTTAGGGGCAGGCTTATTGAAAATAGAATAATGAATGGGCAACATGAAACCGTTGCAGATTTGATACAAGTGGTGTTTGTAGTTGGTCTTCCACAACTTTTGATGGTATATGTGGACGGGTGCGGGGTCTTGCGACGTCCACCTCCATCCGAGCACAGGAAATTCAGAATTAAAACACAAGACATCTAATACATAAGCACTGTAGTAAAATGGGGGAATGAACCTTTCAGTGACGCATGATTTGAATCTGAAATCAAGAATTGCGGATGCTAACTTATCGGACAATATATCTGCCCAATCCATTATTTCGCCACTACATGCCACCTCCATTAAGGGGACCATTTCTATGGTTAAATTGGCTGAATCATGTAATCCCCACAATCTGCACATCATTATTCCAGCATAGAAATAAGGAGAGCATAGAGAATCGACCGAGTACTTACCCGAAGATTCATGCTTGTGCTTTGCTGGATTTTGTCTCCAACCCCGAATGGGTTCGGATTCAGTCTCATTCTCAGCTCGGAATTTCTCCAGGAATGCCGTGTTGTATTTCTTCTCTGCCTCCGGCAAATGATACATTTGCCTTAAATCCTCGGCTCGAAAGGAACCGAAAATTCTCCCATCTGTGGTGCTGAAAGTTCTGTCGGTAATTGGGATTTCCTGAATCGCCCATCTAACCACATTTGTATATGGGAGGATTTGCTCCCGAGCCGCTATTCGATGAAGAAAAGAGTTGGCTAAATCGCTTAGATTAGCCTCAGATTTGCTAGTGCTGTCGGCTGAGACTTGTATTGCTGTCACCCTTGGCTCCTCGGCTTCAATCGGATTATAGGTGCCTTGCCAAGTAGTTCTGACAAGTCCTAGGCATGTAGTGTTCGATATCAGACCTTTGTTTTTAGTGCTTGGATCAACGACAGGTTGCTGTGTGGCCGACACAGTGGAAGCCATTGTGATTTTCTTGGACTTCTTCCCCATTCTGCTTAAATATGTTTCTGCGGAAGAATTCTGCACAGAGATGATAATGGATGTAATACAGAAAATGATAGCGTAAATCGAATAGACTGAGATATATATTGATGAATGCATGGCGAACGATTGACTTAAGGTGGCCTCGAATAAAATCTGTAAAAAGATCGCAGGCTTACTGTTTCATTAAATGGCCGTTAAGACCTGTCAATCCTATCAATGCCCGTCAATTCGATTAATGGCCGAATGATTTATTTGAAGCGTGCCTTGGGTGTTTTGGCGGTTGAGCGCAGATGAATGGCTCTTCGAAAGATAAGGCCTTAAATATGAATAAATCGTATTAAACCTGCTTTAAGACTTATTTTGAAATCTGCACTTTTTTGCTTTATCGCAATCGGGCGTCGGGGGAAATCATAAATCGTTATATTGGTTCCATTTGGAATCCCCGATCGCCGATAGCGATATCGCATCACGTCGGGAGTAGCGAGTGGGGCAGTTTTAAAAGCATGCATAGTCGATTGCCGATCGCCGATAGCGATATCGCATCACATCGGAACAGAAAGGAGTTTTAATTGCGCCAATTCATTATCACCGATACCCGATAGCGATTTCGCATCGCATCGGAGCAAAAGGGAGCTTTTAATTGCGCTAATTCATTTATCGCCGATACCCGATAGTGATTTCGCATCGGAAAAAACCAATAGGTGCTTAAGTTGTGTCCCCTTTGTCATTGCGATATGCGATCTTGCAATCGCTTTATCGCAATGACAAAAGATTAATCATTTTATGTTAAGGCTTTTGATTGTTTTATTCGAAAAAGTTTTTTGATAATGCTTTATTTTATTTTCTCGGACCTTTTTGAATAAAAGTATGTTGATACCAATTAAAATCAAAATTAAAAAGGGACCCATTTCATATTATGGTTTTGGGATAATAATGATATGAAATGGGGGGTTGTAGGGCACAACATAACCTTAAGACTTTAAATCTAAACTTTTGGTCTGATTTCCCACTAGACAGACCAAAAACTATTATTTTTTGGACTATGTAACCTTTTATAGTGATAATATTAAGTGCCTAAAATCTAACATATTTATCCTATTTTTTATTAAAATTAATTATTCTCATTCTTTAACAATTAAAAAAATCAAAATTTTCAAATTACATAATGCAAATGCTGTAAATTTTTTAAAACTGGTCAACATCAAAATGTTTAATTAATTTTTTTTTAAAAGATAATTTCAATTATTATAAATGAAATTTGTTTTATCACAATTACTAAAAGTGACAAATCATTCATTAATTATCCATTAAAAAATACAATTAATGAAATTTAATTAAATTTAAATGACATAATATTTCCTTTTTTAACCCAATATGTTTATGTGCTTTACCAAGTGAATTACCCCTCAGTTGATAATATAATTTAAAATAATATATATTTATAAAAATGACAATTTTATTTTGTAAAATTTATGACGTCTTAGAGGTCTTAGATTTTGACATTTTGGAAATTTGGGTCTTATTAATCACCTATAAATTAAAAGTATCTCTCTGTTTTAACTAGCTCAAAGAAGAAAATTAATATAGCCAAGATAAGAACGAACTCTCATGAGCTCCATAGTGAAACGGGTCGTTTGGCAGTTCCTAAAACACCATGGATGGAAAGGTTATGCCACCTCTGTGAGAATACGAACATCGAGGATGAAAATCACTTCCTCTTAGAGTGCCCCACCTACAACCACATTAGATCTCAGTTTCAAAATCTTTGTTGCAATATTGACCTTCCTAACCTTTTAAGTTGTCAAAATTATAGTGAGCTCGGGAGGCTTCTCTCCAAGCTTTTTGAGCATAGGAAGAAAATCTTAAATCAAACTAAATAATTCTTTTTTTAGGTCCAATAGACCAAAGTTTGGTCTCAGTGGACGTTAACCACCACCACCATCATCATCAAATTATTCCAAATAAAATGATTTTCATGATTAATAATAATGAGTCAACTTACATTCACAAATAATAATTAATAATAATAATAGTTTTTACTAATTAATAACCAAGTTGTTTTTTAGTGAGACTTCTTTGAAGTTTTTTTGGTGGTTTTTTCCAGTTTAATTTCTTTAAAATCCGACAAGAATTTATTGAAATCAAAAGTTTGATGGGTAATCCGTGTACAATCGAAATGCCCTATAGATTTTTGAGGGTGTTGAATCCATATATATAGTCAGGAAACCACTTTAAATAACACAAATCAAAATTTCACCTCAAATTTTTCTGCCAGATTCCGACTCCAAAAAATCACACTAAAAATAATTCCCGTAATAATTAAAATATAATAATTTTTTATGCATTTAAATAAAAAACAACTAAAGTATAATAATTTTTTATATATTTAAAAATATTAATGTGCAAACAAAATTCGAGGTCAAGTCCTCATACACGTACACCAAGGTCCACGACATCCCACATGGAGACTATTTGGATTTTTATGATACTCTTCACCATGATTCTTCTAGATATATATTTAAAAAAACAAAACAAAAAGTGCATAAAACCACGCTCGCGTTACGCAAAAGTTCGTTATGGCCAATGGTCTTCCTATAAGTGTAAAGTAAAAGGCAAAATTTAATTCACTAAATACAAACTTTATGATTGTTGTGTTTGTTAGTTATTTAAAATAATGTTTATTGAAATCGAAAAAACAAAACAAATAGGTAACATATAACCATGCCATTAAAGGAGTAAATTAAGTAGCTTTACAAAAAAAAATCCTATGGCCAATGGTCTTCGTATAAGTGTAAAGAAAAAGGATAATTTAATTCACTAAATATAAAAGTTATGATTGTTGTGTTGGTTAGTTTGAATGTGGGAGAGAGATTGTTAAAAAAAAACATTAAATATACAATTTATGATTGTTGTGCTGGTGAGTTATTTAAAATTATGTTTATTGAATTTTCTTAAAATTTATTTTGGAAAAAAAATAAAATAGAATTTTATATATGTTTTAATTTTTTTCTGTGAATTAAAATTTGTACTATTTTAGAAAAAACAAAGTTTCAAGATACATTATTTAGTTGGCTATAATTTAAATAGAGTTTAAAGTAAGTGGTTTTTAATTTTCTAGTGGGAAACTATATAATTTGAATTGACTATAATATAAAACAATTATCCAAAATATAAAGGCCTTAATCAATTTATTTATTTATTTATTATTATATTTTGAAACAAAAAGTTTTTGTTCAACATTAAAAACATTTAAGAATTAAAGGAAGTAACAGGTGTAGTATCTTTGATGTTAAATCCTAGCGGTGTTAGGAAATCCACATCACATTGGAAGTGGCTCTCTAAATGAGCAATCATGGCCTCCATTCCTTTTAGGAAGACTCATTGATTTCGCTAAGCACGTTTAATGCCATTCAATGCAACAGATATATCATATCTTTCTTTTTGTTTGACTTTTAAGACCCTTCCTTCATCTACCAGTGTAAAGAAATGGAATTGAGATACGACTTCCTTCTCCGCCTAGTATTATCAGGGCTGAGAATCCATTATGAAACCTCCTCCAATATATTTGAGTCTGAAAACCCTAGTTTGTCCATAGCAACATGGGATTCAAGGTGACATATTTCGTTATAGACCTTGGGGGGGACAACGGAGTGAAAACTTTTAACAACTTCCTAAGCCTGCTGCTAAGCTCAATTGCGGCCTTAGGTGTTGCGACCTCTGCCTCATTGACAACTTCTCATTTGCTACCAAGGCATGTTTTCTAAATGGAAAAGGTGCCTAGGATCTAGAAAGAGGTTAACATGAGTAAGAAGAAGGGAGCCTGTAGGGATAGTGTAGAACTAGGAAAGACAAACATGCAAACCAAACCACAGAGGCTCACGTAGGTTGTAGGATTTAAAGAGTAGAGCAGCAAGAAATTCAAGGAATTTATTCAAAAGTTTGGCACACAACCACCAACTATACAACCTAAACCTAACGCAAGAAAAAATACCAGCAATATAAGAGCCAATTAATTCAATGTAGGAGGAGATCACAACAATACATGCTAATGAATCAAGAAATAACCTTAGTTGGGAGCCCATCCACAAGCTGGAGATGGAGAGAGTAAGGATGGAATGGAGTGCCAACACCTCGCGGGGCTAAGGAACACTTTATGTCGTGTGAGTTGCCTCATCGAGACTACCAATGCACCTTTATAACCTATATATCCATTCAAGATGCAAGTTGCCAACCTATCATCCCCACAAAGTTGGGCCTTTACCTAGACACAAAGAGTTCACCATTGTTCTGGTAAGCAACAAAATGGAGTTATTCTAGGAGGGAACATAACAAAGAATTCCAAAGAGGTTGCAAGTCGAGCATGATCTCGTGCATCGATGTCAGGGGATCTTTGAAAATATCCCACCTGTAATGGGGCACTTGGCATCTTGTTGTATATAATACCTTGCAACCTGAACTGTAAGCTATAACATCATAGCAGGATCCCACTTGCCATTTTTAATTATGTTGAGTATGCTCACATGTTTCTGCATACAAGGGGTTGACCACACCACCCCCTTCATAAATGACTTGCTCGATAGTGGGGTAATGTTGGGCATGGAATCCCCCCACACCATGTTTTGGGGCTCAAAGCCCAATTTTTGGTCAAATATGTTGTAAGACTCCGCGAATTGCGGGAACGAAGCACGAAATGTACATTGAGTCATAGGTTTTTCCACCCTAAGTTTTGTAATGTAATGTAATGTCATGTCGGCCTAGCCATGGTCCGCGAACCATGGGATTGTATAAATGAGAGCGAGGCTCTAAGTTGTAAAGGGAGGGATGATTGATTAATGTAATGATCTAGTAGCAGATAGAGAAGAGGTCGAAGTGTCTTGGGTTGTAGTAGTAGGAAGAGGCTTTGCAGCTGAGTGCGCAGACCCCTGCAGCTAAGTGTGCAGGGCGGAGATGACTCTGTAATCCAAGAAGAAGAATAATAAAGAGAATTTTGATTCCAAATACTGTGTATCTACTTTTGTATCATTTTCTATGCCTTTATACTATTTTGTTTATCCACGCACTTATATAAATACTGAACACTGTTAAGTATAACTAAGCTCATACAGATAAATTAAGTAATCAGATAATATCAGGTTAATAGTAAGGAACTTGGGTAATAACACGGATCGCGCCTCGAACAGGGATGCACGAAGGCAGCATTGTAGGCTGCGAGGTACTGATAGGTGCGCGTAGCAACGTGTGCGCAGGGTTAAATCGCAGACCACCGAAAAACCATCAGACATCTCTTGGGTGCGGAAACTTGGTTCTAGCACCCTCCCATACTACTTCGGGTGAGACCTCAGTCCGCGCTTCGTGGAATGTTGCCGAAAGGGCCAGTAGTACCAGGATTTTTTGGCTAAATCATCTATGAACCTGGGTCAGGCCCATATAAGCCAAAAAATGGTTCTGTTGCCGGGATCGAGATTTGGATAACGGATGTATAGTGTCGTATCATTGGAATCCAACAAAGAAATAAATTGAAGGGTGGTTGGACAAGAAGATTCACGAGTTCGTAGCGTAAGAAAACAAGAATCCGTGAGTATCTAAAGAACAGTGGTTGGAGCGCTACTTATACACGAAAATACATGAAATTTTCTTTGCATCCTTTCCTTCTGAGTTGTATGAGTGGATCGTGAAGTTAATAGATAGTCAGGGAAGGTGTAGGCTCGACAAACCAATCGCATGGACTCCAGAATTAGCGCGCAGACTAGAAGCATCAGGAGATAAGATCGCGCAAGTTGTGGACCATTGGCTCGATCGAATTATAGGAGGATTTATTACTGATTTCGCAGTAGATACGACTGTCAACTACAGTGAGGTGGAGCGATACTTCCTCAAGGGACCATGAGGTAAGTATATTAAATGTTTGAACACTTGGATTAAGATGCTATTGTGTGAAAAGTGAGTTATGCAAATAATTTAATGTTTAGGACTATGCGAAGTGGGAAGATCTATAGAAGTGGAGGTAGTGAAGAATTAGAAACCATTCCCTTAATTTCACCCTCGTGGGAAAGCGAGGAAGAGCTCGCGAAAGTTTCTTCGAGAAGCGCGGTTAGTCTAATAAGGCAGCGAATTCCGCACTTACCACCTCCACCTACACCGCCGCCCGTCTCACCCTCCTCACCTCCATCTCCACCCACCCCACCTCCATCTCCACCCATACCACCTCTGCCACCACTACAATTCAGTATGGCGAGTGCGATCAAACTACCAGTATTCAAAGGAGTAGGGAATGAAGATCCAGACCAATTCTAGTTCGTGGTAAGGGTGGTATGGGAAGCACAAGGAGTAGTGGATGACAATATCAAGAAGGCTAAGCTGGTAAGCATGTTGCAGGATTGTGCCTTAACATGGTACATCAAGCATTTTAATGACCATCCAAATGCAGGAATCGTAGAAATCTAGATCGCGCTGAACAGGGAATTTAGCAGGCCAAAGTCGAAGACACAATCTATTATCAGGTTTAAGGAGATCATGATGATCCCAGGCGAGACTCCCTAGGATCTGGACCAAAGACTTAAGAGTATGCTTCGTGAAGCCAATATGACTTTGACGGATGGACAACACCACACATGGTTTGTAGCATCACTAACATTGCATTTAAGGATGATGTTGTCACAATAAAAGCTTTCTAGCCAAGCCGAAGCTTTGGAGATGGCAATGAGATTGCATGAGACCCCTATACAAGACCTAGGTTTGGGAGTCCAACAAATCCACGCACAATTGCAAAATCTATATATGGAGATACAGAGTTTGAAACAGGATAGGGCACCTCGACCAGAGGCACGTGAGTAGGTATGGTGCATAAAATGAAAAGGCCAGGGGCATGAAAAGGACCATTGTCCAGTGTTTGCAAATTAATTAGTGGGAGGAGGGTCGATGCCGTTAAGACTTGAGGCATAAGCAGGGCCAAGCACGACACTTGCTCTATGGTTCGCGACCTATCAAATAGGAGGAAAATGCACTACAGATAATTGTCATCTATTACAGAAGTATACGTAGATGTCCCAACAATTGTTTTGTAATTTCTCCAGGTCAGTAGGCCATGATGAAAGCACCTACAGAAGCAACGAACTGATGATGAATCAGACTCCTGCCTATAGGGTGTAGACAAAAACATGAGCCCTTGACCCAAATGCAGGAATAGCACGCACTAGATTTCAAGGGTGCAGACGAGGTCAAGGTGGAGTGGGACCAGGAAGGGGTCGCAGACAACTAATTTGTTACAATTGTGGAGGGCCAGGGCACTATGCTCATGATTGTACAAACCCGACAAGGACATCATGTTTGCACTGTACTTAGTTTGATCGTGAGGCAGAAGACTGCCCTACATTGATAGCGAGTCTGCTCGAAAAAGGGGTTCTCCAGCCTCCTCCAACTCAAAATTTGTAGATGATGAGGTCTGAGCTACGCGAAGAAGACTCGAATGTAAACATGATGCTCAGGATCGGAATGACCATTGGCAATGACAAAGGTAAGCAATCAAAAGAAAGTGCGTGGGTTCGCAAGGCTCCTACAAAGGAACACAAATTTGATTTAGAACACACGAAGGAAACATTCATGGAAGCTAAGAATAGCTTCACGGAGGCCTCCACTTCAAGTAGTAAGGATCAACTACAACTAGGGATGGATCCTTCAATGCTCACTACCTTTCTGGTGACATGCATGAAACTGCTACGCAACAGTAAGGCAGTAAAAGGACTACAGGAACTTATCACTAGGTGCGCGGGGTGAGGAGAACCGCGCGTGGTCAGGAAACCTAGAAAGCATGCATTGCGCATAGGAAGGGAAATGAGGTTGATTGCACAAATTGATGAGTATGAAATGGATCAAGTAATCCTGATTCTTGGATCAGACGTGAATGTACTGCTGAAACAAACATGGGAATGCATGGGCAGACCCACACTACAATGGTCTCCTATTTAGTTGTGAATGGCAAACCAACAAAAGATCTTGCCCATGGGAAGATTGCAAGCGGTAACGGTGGATATTGACTGTGCGAGCACACAGGTGGATTTTGAAGTGGTAGAGATTATCGTTGATAGCAACTGCGCTACTAGGAATAGACTGGGCCACCGATATGAATAGAGTCATAAATATGAAGAAATGCAAAATGATATTTGAGAAAAAGTCACTACGCTTAGTAGTACCGATAGATCTAGATGAAGGAGCGCGATGCATTGAACTGGTGTGTGATGATGATAATGATGATGATCTCGATTGCATCTACAAGATAATTGTGCGAGAACAGGATTGGGTGAATCTGACTACATATGGAAGGATTTCATGGGAGCACGAAAGCTCTTGGGCTTCAGATTCAAACGAAGAAATAGAGCGCTGGCAGAATCGGCTGCATGAAGTAACGATGCTTAATTGCAACATGATGATTAGACCATTGCGCTACGTGACAACAGAGGAAAGGGATCTGCCTATGTATGACGAGTTGATAGTGGTGGATGATTTCCTGAACAAATTTGAAAGCGTAGTACCAGAACAACAACAGTTCGATGCTCTAAAATGGGCATTGCATGCAATAGCCACAAGATGGTGGGTCACACATAAGAGAAGTTTTGAGGACTGGTGCAGATGTAAGAGGATGATGCACGTATGATTTGAAAAACCCCAGCTAAGGATGAGAGCCAATTACTAGGGGCAGAACAACTTGCGTGCCCACCTTTCTTGATGGGTACAGACATATGACATACAGCCCGCACAAGTGTACACCACTCCTAGAATAGAGAATCAGAACAAAATACAACAACAGGAAAGGTGAAGCGCACCAAGGACTATCCACGAAGAAGCATTTGACAGGGTTTGCGAAGTGCTGAACATGTTTCACCGGGTGAAACACACTGACTGGACCTGTGCGTACCAACGGTTCAATGGGCCTATAGGACCATGTGCAAAACCCTGACTGCGGAAATGATTCCAAGGTTGAGGAATAGAGTAGGGACCATAATTTTTGAAGAGCATACAAAGAGGAATCCACACGTAATAGCACCTACAAGTGTGATAGTGCACGAAGTCCAGGACGACGAAATCACACAGCTACGTGATGTAGAACACATAAGGCTTCAGGAAGCCATCTGGCAAGGGAGCCTTCAACTTCGCAAACTCGAAAAAGACCAGGTACGACTAAGGAAGAAAAGCATTTTGATGGACGCAGAGGTCAAGAGACTGGAAAATGAGATCAAGTAAGCATGCCTCATCGATAAACCAAGGATGGCAAGGCAAGGTGCATATGATCATACCAATGAATTAGAAGACTATCACTAAGAATTGATTAGTCTGTTGCCATGGCTCGAACCACATATCACCAAACACAGTAGCCATGAGAACGCATTGCATATAGTAGAGCACGCGACACCGACTGTCACGAGGGAAACTGAGGATTTTCTATGGACTATATTGGAAGGCGAGATGGAGCCTCGCATAAGTGGTGCGACCACTTGACTAGCAATAGGAAGAATAGTCTCAACACTCCAGGCAGTTGAAAGGGAGCGTGGGACTATAAAAGAATCTGGTTGGGAGCTGCGTGATAAGAGAGGTCCGTGCAGAGTCAGCATATCACAAGGTTCGCGCTTGCGCAAGGAGGGCTACGTTGCCGCACGGGTAGACTGGTAAGTGATCGTTGGCATCACTATTCATGACGGGATGTTTGGTTTGAGGCCAGATGGAGCAGGCGACAGAAATTTAAGACAACAGTTATGGGCAAGATTTTAGAAAATACGCTGCCAAGAAAGCACTGATGGCCCAGAAAATGGGGAAACGATCGAATTTGAATACAAAAGGTGCTATAAAACTCGAGGGGCTAGCCACGAGACAACACTTGTTCACTTGAGACTTGAGTGGTTGAATAGAGCACAGAGTGCTGAGAACCGAGTGATATTCGAGCCCCTAAGTTCGCAAAAAACCACATACAGTACAGACAAGATGACAGATACCAGGAGAGGTTTGGGCTTTGACGAAGGAACGGCCGACGAGGCCGCGCCGACCCATATGATAGATTATGTTCTTGAAGGTACTAAGGTTTCACCAGAAATCTCGAAGTCACCTCGGATGCCGAGACTGAAAAAAGATAAGTAGACCATTGGACTAGTCTGCATGTCCCTGAGGAATCCGTGGTTCGGTAAGCTATCAATGGATAAAAAGGGTAAGGTTGTCACCATTGAGAGAGATGAAGAGGAAAAGGACTTACAGGCTCTGATTGCTGAGGTATAGGAAGAAGAAGACGTGGAGGCGGACATCCAACTAATGCACTCCATAGCAAAATTGCCCGAGTATGTCCCTCCGCGAAAAGGGAAAGCTAAGGTACCAAAGGATCTGGATGCCACGAAGAGTGCACTCTAGACCTCGCTTCTCCCCGATGGAATTACCTTTGAGGGTCCACTCATAGGATGTGTGCCTACCTTGAAATTTGAAGACTAGGACCTCGCGAACAGCGAGAAGTTCCCACACTTAGAGACGGAGAGCCTAATGAAACAAAATACAGATGGGCCTGTGATCACATTACAACCACAAAAATGGCTGCGCGGTGTGGAGAAGGTCGGGTTGCTTCATCTACTATGGATACCACACTTTCACCATGTGCCCATCGCCATTTTCGTCATCAGGCAATTGCTTTGCCTGGTGCATGATGGGTACTTATGGCTAGAGGAGTCTATTCCCATCACGACACATCTCATCTACAAAATTTCTCGGCTTCCCTGTAAGGGAAAGGACCCCACGATGATAGTAGGAAAAAGTGATGATTTGGCTCTTGTGGAAGCCATGAAGAAAAAATATAAGCTCAATAAGAAAAAGAGGGGTTACACCATCAGCAGTATCAAGGATAAAGGGGTGCGCGTAGCCACCCAACTCCTGGCTAGTAAGGTGATGAGGATGAAGTGCCAGCACCGGTAGTTACGTTGACCGAATAGTGTTCTAAAGGGGTCCAGTTCAACTGGGTCGAGTTCCTTTGCGAAGAACTTTTGCTCAAGTGCAAGGAGGCACAGGAGCAGGGTAAGACCTTCCACTACACATGGTTGCTCTTGTCCAACTTGTTGGTAGCGGGAGACCTACCGGAGGATATTCAGTTCTTGAGCATTGAGCGTGAATTATGAGAGGCCGCGAAGTACGCTTTGCTGTGGGCTACTAAGGACGTGAAGCGAAATCGAGATACAAATATTTTCTGGGTGCTCATGGAGGCGAGCATCCAGATGTGGATTAATAGGAGGTCACGCCTGTCCCCCACAGTGCACAACAATCTATAGAGTTTTGTAGACTTCAAGGCAGACATGAATAATATTTACATCAGGGTGTGAAAAGATCTAGCGTAGTAGTGGAAAAATATCCCATTCATAGCCACAGAGAACGTGATCTTTATAATGTTAGAGACATGGACTCCCAAGTGCCGCACCCCGGATTTGGCGGAATTGGAGAAGATAGAAACGAAGAAAAAGAAGGAGGATGCCAAGCTGTGCATCACCCAACTAACTGAGAAAAGGTGCAATGAAAAAGTGGCAGCCAAGGTCAGGGTAACCCACGAAGTGGCATAGGCAGCTGCAGAGCAAAAGAAGGTCGCTGAAGTAGTAATAGAAGCGCAGACAGGAGAGGCCGCAACATTGTAGGTAGAGGAAGGCTAGGAAGTGTCTGCAGGATAGGAGGTAAAGGACACAGACCTTGCAAAAGAGGGCACGGACCCAGGAACCACTTTGACCCAACTCAAATGATCGAGTGTCCTAGAGAGATCGGGTCCACAGAAAAAGGTCAAGTCCTTAAAGCTGGCTATCGACCTGATCACATTAACTGAAGGAGACCTCTACGACATCAGTGAGATGGTTCGCAATGTCACCAAGGAAGCGCTCCAAGAAGTTATGACGGAGCAGCAAACTGTGTTGGGGGCCCTAAGGGCGCAACTGTAGGAACTACAGGTGCGGGCCTCGCAAGAAGGAACCTTGTCCACTTACGTCGCAATAGGTACATCAACAACATAATAGATGCTATGAGCAAGGATGGCCAATGCCATAGTGTTACCAAAAGGAGTGCTAGTAGCAGCAAATGAGATCGACAGAGCTGCAGTTGGCAGGATCAAAGGACTTGGCCTCAATTTGGCTGCCCTTCTGCGAGAAACACTGTACCAACTAAAGGATGGAATAATACCAGAACTCCACGCCAGGGAGGGCCACGCAATACAGGTTATGAGTGAGCAAAAGATAAACATCAAACAACTCAGCCTACAACATTATGAGCAGGTATCACAGAGTCAGTGGTTGGAACAGGTGGTAGACAATGCTTGTAAAGGCATCCCAGAGCTGTCCATCCCAGCAGGTCTACCAAAAGTAGAGCGGATCCACAAGTTGGCGACTAGTGTCCGCGAAGCCAGAGCATAAATGACAAAGGTTCAGCTAGAGCTGAACCTTCAAATAGCTGAGCTGTGGTCGAAGGTGCAGCCTTCCACTCCCATGGAAGTCAGAGAACAGTGCTATCCAAATAGGGTTGGAAGAAATTGGACGTGCAGTACAAGACTGTACCAATATGTTGGAACAAGCATTTGCGGTCCTCAAATCTTTACGGGAGGACCTCAACATACAATGGCTGGAAATAGAGGCGCACGAACTTCAAGTGCAGTATGACAATGTCTAAGGATTTGAGACCTCTATGGTACAATATTTTTGATTCAGTCATCGGAGATTCCACAGTAAGAAGATTTTTCTGCCAACGTTTCGAATCCCAACTGGGATCCATCATCAGGGCAACTTGAAGCTTGATAGAAGAAGAGCAGTTAATTAGGGTATAAATAGAGATTATGAAAGCAAAGAGGAGGGACGGCTCTCAATTTTTGAGAAGTCGGCTGCCTCTTTATTAAATGAATAATTTAATTAATTATTTAATT